>PVJH01003745.1:69754-136790 GCA_004026705.1 Nesogale talazaci | reverse complement strand
ACAGGAATTTACAGAGAGTGCTTGTGAGTCATCCCTTTGGACAGTGTCACCTGGTGTGGTGATCTGCACTCCTTGTGCCCTTTTAGTGCTGCCACGGTGAAGATGGCTAAGAGAAATGCATTGCTGTTTTTGCTGCATGCTGTCAGTATGATTTCAACTCACAGTGCTCCCACGTGACAGAGCCCACTGCCCCATATGGCATTCTTTATGGGATTGATTGACAGGATGGCTTTGCACTGCCAAAGTTTCATTTAGCTGTTGAATTCAGGGTTTTTTAGGTCATTTTATTGGTGACTTGTACATCCCTTATCACAATCCATACAAACATACACTGTGCCAAGCACCTTTGCATACCTGCTGCCGCCAATATTCTCCAAACACCTGCTTTTCCATTTGAGCCCTGGACCTCAGCTTTTCATCTTTTCTCCTTACTTCCCACTCTCCCACCAACCCTAAATACTTTATAAATTATTATTATTTTGTCATATCTTACACTGCCTGACATTGCCCCTCTCCCACTTCTCGGATGTCCGTCCTCCAGATAGGAGGTTATGTGTAGATCCTTATAATTGACCTCTCCACCCTACCTTCCTTCCACCCATCTGGTAATTCCTTTCTCAATATTAGTCCTGAAGGGTTTACTTGTCTCAGGTTCCCCATATTTCTAGTCCCCATCTGTACCAGTGTACCTCCTTCAGTCCAGCCAGACTCATAAGGTAGAATTGGGACTCTGATAATTGGGGGGAGGAAGCCTTCAAGAACTAGAGGAAAGTTGTATGTTTCATTGCTACTCCACTGCACCCTGACTGGCCTGTCAACTCCCCATGACTCTTCTGTAAGGGGGTGTCCAATTGCACACAAATGGACCTTAGAACCCCACCCTGCATTCCCTCTTATTCATAGTGATGTGATTCTTGTTCATCGATGGTTGATACCTGCTCCCTTCAATCCTCTTGTGATTGCACAGGCTGGTGTGCTTCTTCCATGAGGACTTTGTTCCATTTGATAGCCTACAAGTGGACACAACCTAAATGTCCGGCAGTGGAGAAGAGGTCAACAAACTGTGTCTATTCATACAATGTAATTCTAGTTAGCTATTAAACTGAACTATTCATGTATGCAGGATATGAGGATTTCTACTCCAGAAGTATATATATATATATATATATATAGAGAGAGAGAGAGAGAGCAATTTATATCAATTTATATCAATAAGATGGCTGACACAATTGTAGAAGTGGGTACTTGTAGTCTGATTCAAGTCTGTGGGTCAGAAGTTAAGCTTCCGGGACAGAGGAAAGAAGAAGAACTAGAAGGCTAGAAGAGCACACACAGGCTGGTGAGGTCAGAGGTGGGTAAATTCAGGTCAGCAGGGCCGTCTCCTGGTTGCAGTCTAATGACAATGAAGTCGGCAGGCATCGTGGAGCGCTCCCAGGGTCTACAGACAGTCTGAAGGCTGTTGGCTCAAATGTCTGGTGGTGCACTGGTTATGCCTTGAGCTGCTAACCACAAGGTCAGCAGTTTGAAACCATCAGCTGCTCTGTAGGAGAGACGCTAGACTTCGTGGTCTCAGAAACCCATAGGGGCAGTTCCACTGTGCCTGTATGAGACACTCTTGAGTCTGAATAGACTTGATGGCAGTGAATTTGGTTTCTGAGTTTTAGCTCAAGTCCAAAGAATTGGAGGTGGACGAGACAAATGCAGGATTCAGGCCAGCAAACAGAGAGGAGGAGCCCTGCCACACAGATAGCTTCAACAGGAGCAGTCCATACTGCTGAGGCAGGGCTGTGACCCAATTAAGGGTGTAGCAAGCACTCGACCCTAATTTTCCCACTACTGGTTGGCTCCTGACAGCCAATCCCTTTATGGAATCCATTTTATTATGTTACATCATTGAAAAGGCTTCACCTTGAAAACTGCGGGGAATCCAGGCCCACATAAATTGACACAAAACCTAACTGCCACTGTAGATCTCCAAACCTGTCTTCCAAACTACCACTACATAGACTCAAACCATCAACCTTTTGGTTAGCAGTGGAATGTGTTCACTGTTTACGTCACTCAGGAGTTCCCCCTGGCATGAAGAATCTCTAATAAATATCTCTTATCCTGGAGCAATTTCTGGCTTGTTCTATGACCCCATGAGCCACCGTTGGGAGTAGGATGTTCACAGTCAACCTGCGAGGTTAAAATTCCAGGTCGACCTTCCTTGGCCTGTGATCCTGAGCAATGCCAGCCATCTGCTAAATGGGGTCAATAAAATGGCCAGCTTCGTATGGCTGCTCATTAGCATAAAGAAGCTCATTTTTTAAACTATTTAAAATAAGGGCTGGCATACAGTCAATGCCAAGTATGTGCTCATTACATAAACAAGAATATTTACCTAATAGATATTTGATGAGAACTACTGTGAGTTATGCATTGGCCTGCTGCTACCCACAAGGCAGCAGTTCAAACCCACCAGCCTTCCCATGGGAGAGAGAGGAGGCTTTCTGTCCTGTAAGGAAATACAGCCTCGGAAACCACAGAGAACAGCTCAACTTTGTTTTGTAGGGTCAGATGAGTTGGGATTGACTCCTTGGCAGGGAGTTATGAGCTAAACATCACACTGGTTCAAAGAAACACTGTGGACAAATGTCAGCTCCAATTCAAGAAGCCTCAGTCTAGGGGAGAAAAAAACCAGAAAGCGCAAGAAGGGTTTCTGAGGAAAGCCAGCACTCGGGGCTCCTACCCAAAGCATTGCTCTGTACAGCAGAATGAAATACTGCCTGCCTCATCTTCACTGCTGGTAGGTATGAGCCCCTTGTTGCAGGCACGTGTCAATTCCACTTCTTGCAGCCTTCCTCTTCTTGGTTACCCTTCAACTTCACCAAGACCTTTTCCAAGTATGCACTTCTCCAAGTCTTATGTGTGTTGGAAAGCAAGGATATCCCTTTGAAGGAAAGCAAGGATATCCCTTTGACTGATATCCCTGACTCGAGCCATGGTATTTCCAATGGCCTTGTAGGTATGTTACAGTTGGACAGTGAAAAGGAGGAGCAGAGGAGAACGGATGCATTTGAATTGTGGTGCAGGTGAAGAATATGGAAAGTCCTGTGGGCTGCTGAACAAACAAACTGATCTGCCGTGAAAGAGGTACAGCCAGAATGCTCCTTAGAAGGGAGGATGGTGAGACTTCATCTCACTTACTTTGGACCTGTTATCAGGAGAGGTAGGAGAAGGACTGGAAAAGGTCATGCATGCTTGGTAGAAGGACCGAGAAAAAGAGGAAGACCCTTGCTGACAGGGGTCGACACCACGGCTGCCTCACTGGGCTCACGTATAGGAGCAATTGTGAGCATGGCACAGGCGCGGGCAATGTTGCCTTCTGCTGTGCCTAGGGTCGCTGTGAGTGGGAAGTGATTGCACACCACTGAGGCACAGCGTCTCTCCTGAGGACATGTCCAAAGTCCATGAGGTGACGTCTCACCATCCTTGATTGTAAGGAGCATTCTGCCTCTGCTTCTTCCAAAACACACCTGTTTGTTCTTCCAGCAGCCCACAGGACTTTCACCGGCCTCACCAGCGTCTTCATGACTCAAGTGCGGGGAGGCTGCTCCAGTCTTCCTTCTTATTGCCCACCTTCACGTGCATCGGAGGTGACTGAAGGCACCGAGGCAGTTTGGGGCCGGTGGCCCCTCCTCTTCAAGCGACACCCTTCCTCTTCAATATTTTATTTCACTTATTTTTAAAGACAAATATTTTTATTGGGGGCACTTTCAAATATTATAATAACCCATATAGCCATTATAGGACAGTCATAAACAAATGTCTTCTTGGGTGCTTTATGCAGCCTGTGGAGGGGAGTAACTATCAACCCTTGAGGGCAAGGGAGGGGCTTCCTGGGGAAGTGGCACTTGTTAAAGCCAAGAGTACAACAAGTGATCTAAATTCCATGACGAAGAGGTCATAGGATGATGGGTGGGACTTAAGCAAGGGCAATGTAGCCGAGAGGAATTACTGAAACCCAAATGAAAGTCACACATGAGAGTGGGACAAGAGGAAAGTAAAATGAAATAGAGGAAGGAACTAGGATGCAAAGGGCATTTATACAGCTCTAAATACAGACATGTACATATGTAAATATATTTATATATGACAGTAGGGAAATAGATCTATGTACATATATCTATATTTTAAGGGTTAAGGTAGTAGATGTACATTGGCCCTCTACTCAAGCACTGCCACAACACATTAACACTTTGTTCTAATAACCTGGCATTGTGTGATACTCATCTTCCTGACACGATCACTGAAGACAAAATGGGTACATAAGCAAATGTGGGGAAGAAAGCTGCCGGTGCCCAGCTATCAAAAGATATAGCATCTGGGGGTCTTAAAGGATTGTAGATAAACAGGCAACCATCTAGCTGAGAAACAACAAAGCACAGATGGAAGAAGCAAACAACCCTGTGTGATCATGAGGTGTTGATGGGATCAGGTATCGGGCATCAAAGACCCAGAGCAAAAAGTTATATCGATGTGAATGAGGGGAAGGGTGAAATCGAGACCCAACCCATCGTAGACAATTGGACATCCCCTCACAGAACGATCATAAAGGAAGAGATGAGGCAGTCAAGGTACCGTACAGCACTGATGAATCACACAACTTTCCTCCAGTTCTTTAGCAGTTCCTCTCCCCTCATTATCATGACACCAATTTTACCTTACAAACCCAGCTAGACCAGAACATGTACACTGGTACATATAAGAGCTGGAAACACGGAATCCAGGACAGATAAACCCCTCAGGACCATTAATGAGAATACTGAAATCAGGAGGGGAAGGAGAAGGTGGGGGAGAGAGGGGGAAACCGATTACAATGATCTACGTATAACCCTCTCCCTGCCGGATAGACAACAAAAAAGTGGGTAAAGGGAGACAGTGGTTGGTGTAAGACATGAAAGTAATAATTATAAGTTATCAAGGGTACATAAAGGAGGGAGTGTGGAGGAGGCATAGGAAAAAATGAAGAGCTGATACCAAGGGCTCAAGTAGAAAGCAGATGTCTTAAAAATGTTGATGGTGGCATGTACAAATGTGTCTGATCCAATGGATGTATATATGGGTTGTGAAAAGAACTGCAAGAACACCCAATAAAATGATTAAAATGTTTAAAAAAAGAATTGTTACTGGTGAATACGGAGATTCCTCTTTTCAACCTATTGGTTTGTTTTAGGAGTTTCCTGCTGGAAGAGTGGGGAGGATCCTGGAAGTTGGGAGAACAGGGTCTGCTCTGCACTGGCCAGAAGATGTCTGAAGAGTAGAGGGCTTACCCTGCTTAAAAGCCTTTTGGGGCTTCTTTGTAGCAGGCAAGGAGCTCTGGTGGCTAGTGGCTAAGCATTGGGCTGTGATCCGAAGAGTTGGCAGTTCAAAACCACCAGGGTCTTCTCCGGAGAAAGGCTTTTGACTTCTGTAAACAGTTACAGTCTCAGAAACCTACTCACAGCGGATCCCTCTGAGGCAGCACTGACTTTGGAGGGTTTGGCAGTGAGTAAGAAGAGGCATTTTGTTTTGGGTTTGGTTGTTGTTGTTGTTTTTGGTACCAGGAGGCAGGAGCCCTTGTGTGGCACAAACAGTTGAGTGCTTGGTTGCTGAACCAAAGAGCTCCTGGTTCAAATGCACCTAGAGGCATGCTTGAAGGCCTGGCCCTCTGCTTTGCAAAGACCAGCCCCATGAAAGCCACTATCAGCTGTCGTTTTACTCTGTCCTCGGGAGCCACCATGACTCAGAAGGGAAGCTGCGGCAGCCGTTGTTGGGTGTTTTGCCAGGCTTGCCGGTGGCCCTGGGCACCTGCAAAGTCCTAGCCAGGAAGGGGAAATCAAAGAAAAGTGTCATACTTGGCTTTGTCCACTGGGTGGAGCATGTTAGCCAAAGAAGGGACCCCTTTGGCTTCAGGGAAGTCCTAGGAGGAACTTGGAGAGGAGGCAAGCTGGGTCCTGTCCCCAGTACATCCATCAGCCCTCCTCCATCAGCAACAGTCATCAACATTCCTCAGGCAGGAGGGCGGCACCAAGGCCTATCCTGGTGAAAGACAATCCTCTCTGAGGCTATGGAATGTTTAAAGCTTAAGAGTCACTCCAGAGTCTTAGGCACTGGGTGAGTCGGTGGCCTTTTTCACAAATTAGAAATGAGACTCTGAAAGGAGACAAGACCAGGATCAGAATCTGTCCAGAGCCGGCTCTCCTCTTTCCTGTGATCTCTCCCACAAGTCCCTCAGCGCTTTGCCCCGGAAACTTGAGAAGGCAGGCAGAAGCCCGACGCTGGGTTTCAAAGGGAAAACGTCTGAGAGAAACAACTAATCTTGAGAGCCCAGGAGGCAAGGGAAGGCTACACACTCAGGTTGTCTCCCAGGGGAAGCTGCTGGGGTCCCCCAGGGCTCGAGAGCCAAGGCACCCCCTCTTTCACCCCTGGACATCTTCCTCAGGAGCCTGCACCTCACTCCCCATGTCTCCCCGTGTCTCTTCTGCTCCAGGTCCCGAGCCCTCATGGCCAATCCTGCCTATTTTCTGACTCAGTTACACTTCCTCTTCTGATCACATGCACCGTGGGAAGCCCTGGTGATCTAGTGGGTCTCCCGTGGGGCTGCTAACCACAGAGTCAGCAGATCAAAACCACCAGCTGCTCCACTGGTGAAAGAGGAGGCGTTCTTCCCAGGGGACAGCTCTATGAGTTCTTATGGACTGGACTCAGCTCTGTGGCAATGAGTTTCATTTGACATCATGTTTCTCTCTCTCTCTCTGTCTGTCACACACACACACACACACACACACACACACACACACACACACCCTGTGTGCATGCTCCTTTTGTTTGCTTACTGGTGGCCTCCCTTCTGAGATACAAGATATCAATAGCCCCAGTGTCCATCCATAAAAGACCAGACGTCGGGCAGAGTAAGATATAACTAAGCAATAATAATCTATAAAGTATTGAGGCTTGGTGAGGGAGGGGGGAGCAAGGACGGAGGGGACAGGATGAGAAGCTGAGGTTCAGGGCTCAAGTGGAAAAGCAGATGTTTGGAGAATGATGACAGCAGCAGGCCTGTGAAGGTGCGTGACACAGTGTAAGTATTTATGTATTGTGAAAAGCATTGTACAAGCCCCCAATAAAATGATTTTTTAAAAAAGAAAATGATGGTGACGGCATATGTGCAAATGTGCTTGACACACTGGATGAATGTATGGATTGTGATAAGAGATATAAGAGCCCCCAAGAAAAGTATTTTATTTAAATAAATAACTTAAACAAACAAACCAAAGGTTCACCTCCTGCCTAAAAATGAGTATCTGAGAAGATAAGATTCAGTCACGTATGAAAACTCATTCTGCCCCCTAGTGAAAGGGCTAGAGGAACCCTGGAGTGGGTTATGCTTGAGTTGCTCACCGAGAGGTCAGTCGTTCAAAACCACCAGGCGTCCCAAAGGAGAAAGAGGAGGCTTTCCTTCTACACGATCCCATTGAGTCGCTGTGAGTCAGAATCGACTCGAAGATAGCAAGCGAGTGGGTGGCCGGTGGGAAGGAGGCATGTGCTCTCCTGCCAAGGGCAAGGTGGCAGGGCAGCGTCGGGTGCCTAAGAAGAAAGGCCTGGCAAGTTCGTTGAGAAACACCAGCCAGTGGAGACTCTAGGGAGGAGACTCTTACTCTGATACACATGGGTCACCATGAGTCGGGAGCCGCTAGGAGGCAGCTGTTTTGTTGCCATTTTGTTTTTTCAGGGAAGTTTGAGGGTTCTAGGCAGAGGAGGAATCATGTAGTGGCCGCCACAATGGGCTCCCCCATCACAAGGGACCGGTCACTAGTCTCTAGATGCAATGCCTCTTTAAGTCACATGACGGCATTGATGTAAGCTGCTCACTCTGGACTTTGCGATTAGCGATATAAGTGGAACACACGATGGCCATGGCGCGCAGGCAGGGCTCCAGGCAGGTTCTACTGCTGCTAAGAGGTTACAGTTCCATGCCGGGTAGGCTGGATTACAGTCTACAACTTTTCTCGTTTGTTTTGGTTTTAATTTTTCAACAGTTTCAACCGCATATAATTCACGTGTCTTGCAATCCAGTAGTTCAAGCACACATTAAGAAGACCTTGTACCATCACCCCCACATTAGAACATTTTCTTCATTCTTGGCCTCATCGTTATCAGCTCCCCATTTCTCCCCAAGCTTTCTTGCCAAGCCCTCAAGGAACGGTCAATCCAGCGACTGTCTCTAGCTGCATCTATCCCGGGTTTCAGACACAACACAACATTTTGAACCACCAAGAGCAATAACAGAGTAAACCCAACAAGCAGCTCAATTGCAAAGAAAGTGAAAAATATTAAAAGCGAAAACACAATTAAATAGGCCATCAGGGAGGTGAAATGATAGCATGATGAATTTTAACCTAACTGCATCTGCAAAAATCTGCTTCCCGGTGCACTCTGCACGATAGCAAGACTATTTTAAACAACCCCCTCTCCAACCCCCTCCTCTGCTTATGTTAGCCGAGGGTAGCTTAGATCCAGCTGAGGCTCTGAAAGGTGGTGTCCAGAGAATTATTAGCAAAAATAAGGAACCTACCTCATAGATGGTGACAAAAATGAACACTCGTAGTACCGATCAGTCTGTTTTGTTTTATTGATCCTTCTTCTTGTTCAAAAGTCTCAAGGCTGAAAGCTCATCAAAAGATGCATCCACAAGATCATATTAACTAGAAGGGGCCGCCAGGCTGGCTCAGGCGCCAGCTCAAAGGACTCTCAAGACCAGGACTACCGCAGGGAGAGCGGCCGGTACTCCCCGGGAATAGTCGTCTGGCCCCATTGCCCAAGTCTTTGTCCCCTTGTGGATCATAAGAGCGCTGTCCTTCCACTCCATTTTCATCATTTAACTGTTTGAATATCTCTTCTCACAGAGGTTTGTACAGTTTGGAGCTCATAGGTAAAGGAATGAGTTGATGATCTATTGAGCTTGTTTCAAAAAAGAAAATATTAAAACAAAATTAAAGACCGCCTGAGTAAAAGCCGAGAGATCAAGAGGAGCCCAGGGAAGCCTGGCCGGCACTGAGAGTGGGGCTGGCAGCGTCTGGTAGCGGGGGTGGAGAGAACCAGGTCCCCACAGTGGGTTGGGCTGTGTGGTCTCGGGGCCCTGCCACAGGCCCTAAACACAACAAACCCCAAAACTGGATGCCGATGTTTCTTATTGGGGGCTCTTTCCCATGAATGTACTTTGGGTTGGGAGCCCAGTTTGAGGAGCCTGCTAAATTTTTTTTGAATGATCCTTTTGCCCTGGAAAGTCTCCTCATGGATAAGTCAGGGGGAAGGAAGGCTTTCAGTATCTCCCAGTGTTTCCCTGAGCACCCAGCCACTGCCAGTCAATGGTTCTGTTCACAGAAGGAAGAGCGCTGTTCCTAAGGATTCCTGAGACAGAATCACGGAGGGGCAGAGCAGCTGCTGGGATGTGGATTCCCACTCAGAAGGACCCTCTAGGATGAGGGAGCTAGCCCAGGGAGTTTCCCAGACGGGGACTAGTTGCTGGAGTAGAAAACCCTGGTTTCAAAGGACTGACCTTCTATGTAGCGGCAGAGCTCATAGCCTGGGCTCCTTTTATAAGAAGGGAGCCTCACCTTTCTCCCACGAAGCAGTTGGTGAATTTGCACCACCAACCTGGCAGTTAGTAATCCAACACTGAGCTCACAGGGCCACCAGGGCATGGCTATATCCACTGCCATTGATCTTCTTACAACTCCCTCCACGCCCATGGGGTGGCGGGTGAATTTGAACTGCTGACTTTATGGCTAGCAGCCCAATACTTGGTCCATTGTGCCACCAGAGTGCCCTTCTCATGAATGATTTTTTTAAAAAAGATATATGTGTTATGAGAAATGGGACAACTTCCAAATCAAGCGGATTCGAGGAGAGGAGACAACTGGGAAGAGTTGGGAAGCTGACCTTGAAAAGACAATCCGTTTCACTCTGAAACCTCCCTTCCGGACAAATGTTCTAAAAGGAACAGCGGTCTGGAGTGTTTACCGAGACCTGGAATGCTAACTGCATCTCAGAATCACGGTTCTTGGCTACAACTTCTAAAAACACAGAGGCTGTGCCGTTGGAAAAAACGGAATGCGGGTTTCAGGTGGTGAGCTCTGGTCCGAGACCCCTGGAACATGAACACGTCCGTTCCCAGCAAACTCCCCAGAGGGTCCTGTGCTGCACGACAGTGACCTCCCTTGCCCTTCCGAGCCTTCTTTTTCCCTTCTACCGCCCTGGAAAATGTCGAGAGTGATGGGATCTGTACTCTCTTGAAGACCGATTTTCCAGTGGGAGGGAACTTGGCCAGAGTCATAAGAAACTAACTAACAAACAAACAAACCTGTTGCCTTTGAGTCTGTTCCAAACCGTAAGCGAGCCGTGAAACTCAGAAAAGCAAACCGCTTATGGTGGAGTAGATTCCAACTCGAGGCTCCTTGGCAACTGACTGAAAATCAGCCAAGGACGCCCTGGGCCACGTGCTGCTCCTCTGGTCACCACTGCTTCCAGGCCACCTCTTGTTGGAGGGCTATTGACTCTGCTCTGTGCCCTTGCTCCGCCTCTATCCCCCAGGCCTTTCAGGGGCGCTGCCTTCTCCATGCTGTGCATGGGAGGGGGCTTTGGACCTCCAAGGGCGAATGGCCTCCCAGTGGTCCATCAGCTATGATGACACAGGATGGGTTTGAATTCTGGTCTGTCCGACGATCACCCTCCACCAGCCTGTCTCTAATGAAGAGGACAACCTAAACCAATGTCACCCAGAGGCCAACTCTTAGCGACTGTAGAGGAGAAGGGTGGAACTGTCCCTGTCTGTTTCCAAGACCATAACTCTGGACAGGAGCAGAAAGGCCAGTCTCTCTCCCACGCAGAGACTGGTAGTTTTGAACTATGAAGTTGTGGTTAGCAAGTCAACAACTCACCACTTCACTGCCAGGGAGCCCTGGAGGTTATGCATCAGGCTGCTGACCTTAAGGTCCACAGTTCAAAACCGCCAACTGCTCCGCGGAAGAACTGGCAGGATGAATGAAGAGGAAAGGGACAAAAGTGACCAGGGAGACACCAAATCTGCTACTGGACCATTGATTCCAGCTCACAGTGACCCCGGAAGGCAGACAGACACTCCTCCCCCACTCCCCCACCCCCGCCGGAGTGCACGGCTGCACGTCCTTACGGAAGCAGATGGCCATTCCTGTCTCTCCTGAGCTGCTGGAAGGTTGAAACCTGTGGGTGGACTGCCAGGTGCTTGACTGCTGCACCCCATCACCAGGACTCCTTAAAAGTGACCACACTAGGGGTTAAGGTGAAAGAGCAATTGGACAATAGTGGGCATCCCAAGAGAAAGTTGAGGGGGTTGTTGAACCTTTCAAGTGGGAATACACTCAACCTGTTATGCTGGGGGGCGGGGTTCAGGGCAGGGGGGTGGGAATGGTGTCCTCACATAGCCCTCCCTAGGGACAGACAGAGTCACGTGTGTGTGTGTGTGTGTGAGAGAGAGAGAGAGAGAGAGAGAGAGAGAGAGAGAGAGAGAGAGAGAGACAGAGAATGACAGCAAGGGCTGGGCTTTTAAGAAGAGAGGGCAGGGTAGGGTGCTAGGGGTCTGGGGAGCACCAGGTCAGCTCATGCGGAACTCTGTCTTCAGGGAATAAGTGGGTGGACACGTGAGCTGTCTGCCCAGGGCCCCCAGGCTGAGTTAGCTCCCTAAAGAATAAGAGTTTGATATGTGTGTGTGGCATTTTGTCTGAGCTAACCGCTTTGTGCGCTCACTCCTGGAGTCTCTCTCTCTCCTTCTCTCCTCACCAGTGCAATGCTCTCCTCTGACCTTTGCTTCCCAAGCACACACGTACACACACACACACACACACACACACACACGCTCTTCTCTCCCCCTCCCTCTCCACCACGCTGACAGACTGTATCAGCAAATCCCTCAACAGTGTCACATCCATTTTTTTTTTTTATTCATTGCATGACTTATTTTTAGCCCGAATCAACTGCCTCCTAAAAATGGAGCTCCTGATGAGGCTGGGGTGGGCAGAACTATGTAAGTTATCTGGGGCTTGGCCTCCCAGCCTCCCTTGCCTGCCTCTTTCTCTGCACACGCATGTGTTTGTGTGAGCCGCGGCTCTCTGGGTCCCGAGCTGACAGATGATCGCAGACCTTGCTGGACGCAGCTAGGGGAAGAGTCGGCCGGGCACCAGGCAGAAGCCAAACCAGCCTCGCTCCGTCCCCCCAGGGCTCCACCAGACTTCTCTAGCCATCTTCTGCCCTCGGTCCCAGGAAAGAACAACAAAAGTCATCCCAGATGAAGAGAACCCACCTGTTCCTTGTGGGGGTCTATGTGCTGTCCTCCTGCAGGGCGGAGGAGGGGCTGAACTTCCCCACCTACGATGGGAAGGACCGAGTGGTCAGCCTCACCGAGAAGAACTTCAAGCAGATTCTGAAGAAATATGACCTGCTCTGCATCTACTACCACGAGCCCGTGCCTGCAGACAAGGTGGCGCAGAAACAGTTCCAACTGAAAGAAATTGTCCTTGAGGTGAGTAAGCAGGACACATGCTTCTGGCACCCTCTACGTGAGCTTGGGGGCCTGGCGGCCAGGGTTTGGCCTCCGGAGGGCAGAAGGGGGTCAGTGCTTAAGGCTGTCTGCGTTTTAGCCTCACATGCATGCGTCGCAAGATACTCTCATTGCGAAGCTGGGATGTCTGCGGAATGCAGGGCGGGCACATACTCTCTACATGGGGACAACAGGACTCTATACCATGCCCGGATCTCAGGTGAAGTCATTCACATTCGTTACAGGCTTCTCAGTTTTCCCAAAGGTGATCGTCTGGTCCCTTGTTTTTCTGAATATGACAACTAGTGTTAAGCCATTGGCTGAAATAAACTCGGGGACTGTTTGTAGATTTCACCCTGGGTGCTCTTCCCCAACTCCTGGCCTCTCCCAGTGCCCCCACGATCCTGCAGGAAGGGAGGTCATTTGACCTTGCAGCTCCGCACAGGACAGGTGGGGAATATCACTCATTGATGTTCCCCTCCGGTGAGCTGGTTTTGATCAGCCTTGCGCAGTATCAACGTGTGAAGTGTTTTACTGTACCTTCATGAGACAGGCCTTTTTTCCCTTCTCCCGTCTCTCTCTCAACATTTTAAGTGAGGGCTTAGAGGAGATGCTGATGTCAGTTCTTATTTTATCTGCCTGGCATGGTCTGTTTCTAAACTGGCAGCCAGGCCTGTCCTCTAATCCCGTGTGCCCAGGCCCAAGTCCCAGCTCCTCCTGGACAGCTTAAGATCACTTACACTTCTGAGCATCCAAAGGGGGCCAAGAATTCCTCAGCAGGCCCCAGAGCCAGCCCAGCCCAGCCCATGCCAGTCCGGGCAAGACCCACAGCAGTTTAGTGACCCGCTCAACCAGAGACCCAGGTTAATTCTGGATCCCCAGAATTAGCAGACAATACCCATGGGGGGAGAGGGTAGAATTCTCATGGGGGGGAAAAAAACTAATAAATCTAGAAAAAGTATTCTGAATGCATGAAAAATAACTTGGATGGTTTAAAAAGCACTTGAGAATCCTTGTCTGGTCATCATGCAAACATCTTGGCGTATAGCATTTACACCTGGTAGTGAGTCTTAAAGAGTGTTCTCGGCCACAGCGCTGCTTGTTCTAACAATATCTCCACTTCGTATCCCTATCCATAGCCGTGGCATGCCGAGGCCCAGGTCCACAGACTCTCTCCTCAGCTTCCAGGCGGGGGCACCAAAAGGCACAGCTCTTAGGTCTTTGTACCTCATGGGAAAATCTCTAGCTGGAAAAAAAACAGGACGGTCAACAGAGCTGCTTAGACTGTGCTTAGCTCACCCTTCAGTACAGTTACCAAGAGAGTTTATATCAGCGCATAAACTTGACATGCACTACCTTCCTGTGTATCAATTTATATCTTTTCTACTATAGTGTAGGAATAAATTATGCATGAGCTACAAAGTATACAGATACTTCTATGTTATACAAATATATGCCCTGGAGACATCAGGACAGTTTCTCACTGCGCAGTTTGCCTTGAACTGAAAAACAATGTCCTCTGGCAGTCAGTGCAGGGCCTTCCCGGCTCTGTGTGCTTGGCGAACCAATCTCCGTGTGGCTAGAGAAACATAGGCTGTCTGCCCTGGTGAAGAGCGATGGTCTCAGAGACCCCAGACAGAAGATGTGAGTCCTGACACTGCTTCTAGAATCACAGGAGCCAATGTGCAGACAGAGTCGGTTACCCCTGTGCAAGAGGCCTACAAAAGCTGAGATGAAACGGAACCACTAAGCCCCGGAGCTGAAGCACAAGGCTCAGGAGTCACTGCTCAGGCAAGTGTCCAGGTGCTAGCAGAGGCCTGAGTCCATTAGTGAGGGTCTGTGGTACGTGTCGGTATACCAATTAGGCACAGGCAGTTTCTCCAGGGTCAGGACAGCACCAGTAACCCCTTGGCTGCAAAGAGAGGGCAGGGGTAAGCCACAAAGTTTTCTACGTGTTCAGAGCAAGTATTTTTGTCCTCTGGCTGCCTTGGGCCCCAAATCCTGTGCTAAGAAAAGTGGGCTGTGAACCTGATGCATGGTTGGAAGAAGAAGAGGCAGTTAATGGAAGGACACATTCAGCCAGCAATGCAGTGGAAGGCAGGTCTCCTGAAAGTTTAGGACTGTGCTTTCAACATTTTGGGGGTTATAATCCACTGTGACCCAGTATCCATGAGCATGAGTGCACACACACATACACACACACAACTGAAACAAGAGTTTCACGAGGGCAATAGTTATCTGAAGAACCTGTAGAACATTCAGCTATTCTTCTTTTCTATTGTATTTACCCCATTCTCTTCTGTTCCATGTCACCTACACAACACGAGTAGGGACCCTCAGATCATTAAACCGATGCCCCTCTCTTGAGATGAGTTGCTGCCCTCAGGGGATAAAGCCCTGCCTTAAGCAGCTGGCGGGGTCCATTCCTCACCACCCAGGCCTATCCCTGTCTCATACAATTTCACAGGCACCGAAATGTGGGCCAAGGGGGACAGCCAACGATGCACCATATGAAAATAATAATACTTTGTCATCTATTAAGGACTCACGAGTGTGGGTGGGTGGGGGGAGGGAGGGGGAAAAGTGGAACTGAAACCAAGGGCCCAAGGCGAATGAAAATGTTTTGAAAAGGATGATGGCAACTCACGTACAAATGTGCTTGATACAACTGATGAATGGATTGTTTTAAGAGATGGAAGAGCCCCAGTGAAATTATTTGCTTAAAGATTTCTTTCCAGGCATGAACTTTTAAGTGGCCACGTATCTTCTGTGTGCTTTGAAGGATCCCAAGGAGCCTTGGTGGTGCAGAGGGCTGTGCACTGAGCTGCTAACCACAGGTCTGTGGTTCAAACCCACCTTTCACTCTTTGTTGGGAGAAAGGGGAGACATTCTATTCCAGTAAAGAATGACAGTCTCAGAAACCCACAGAGGTCATTCTGCTCTGTCCTTCAGGGTCTCTGAGTCAGAATCCACTCAATAGCAGTGAGTGCAGGGGGCATAAGATGAGTGATATCAGTGAGAAGACTCAGAAAATGCCCCACCTCCAGCAAACTCCCACGGCCGGTGAGGGGCCCTTTTAGTCCAGTTTAATTAGCCACCTCCCTGTCAGGCCCTGACTCTATGCTGGGCCTTGGGGTCGGTGAGAGAATACAGCGGAAATGGATGCTCTGGGGGCTCCAGGCCTAATATAGAAGCAGGCCTAATATAGAAGGCCTAATATACAAACACAAAGCTACAGTGCAACAGGGTCACTGTAACAGTAGAGCTATTTTAAGGTTCTCTGAGGGCAGAGGGCAGGGGAAGAGCTGGCTCTGGGAGCGACTGGAAGGTGTGACAGGGAAGAGCTGCTTTGTGAATAGGTGGAGATTTGCCAGGCAGTTAAGCAAAGGGGGAGGGGATGGATCTGCAAGAGCAAAGTTCTGATCCACCGGTCGCCATGCAGTCAGAGTGGAACGAAGCTCCTTACGACTCTCAGGGGCTGGCTTTCCAGAAGCAGATCACCAGGCCTTTTTTCTGATTTGACCCTCCGGCCGTTAGCAACCAAAAGAGTCACTTGCATTATCTAGGTTGCCAACATGCTTAGGGTTCTTAGATATGTTTGCTACCCACTCACATTTTCTTTGGGAGCCTGAGTGGCATAGTGAGGTATGTGTTGGGCTGTGAACTGCCAGGTCAGTTGTTCAAAACCACCAACTGCTCTAAGGCAGAGAGATATGGCTTCCCATTCCCATCAAGCCTTATAAGCTCAGAAACCCACTAAGGCAGTTCTCCCCTGTCCTCCTTGGTTATGAGTCAGAATTGCCTGATGGCAGTGATGGTTGACAGTTTTCTTCAAAGTGGGCCAAGACGGCTTCCTTCCTACAGATTTTGATCCTCCAGAGGCCAATCCCTCTGGGAAAGAGAGATTTTAAGAGGTTGCCAGTCATTGACACCTCCATATGACCCCGTTTTAGCACTCTCTTGAGCATAGGGTCTGATAAGGGAAAGGGGAGAAGGGAGAGGATGTAAAGACACTAAGAGTTTAAGCAGAAAAAATGCAAATAAAATGACTCTGAGAAGCACCACACTCAAACTCAGCCTTCCAACTTGACTTCCATCTGACTCGGGAGGGCCCTGGAGTCCACGCACGGTATACAGCTCTTTATGTCATTGTTGATGGAAGCCATTGAGTTGGCTCTGACTCATAGAGTAGGACAGAATTTAATGCTGCCTGGTCCTGTACCACCCTCACAATTGTTACGCTTTGGTCCATTGTCGCAGCCTTTGAGTAAATGCATCTTACTGAAAGTCTTCCTCTTTCTGACTGACGATACCACACCTGGACTCATGCTGGTCTTGTCCTGTCAGCAAATGGAAGTGTCAAGAGATTTCCCCGGCCGCATCAGGAAGGTTGGCAGCTTGTTCTCAGTCGTATTTTGAGTGCTTTCCAACCCGAGAGGCTCATCCTTGCGCCAGATCCGACAATGGCCTGCTGCTGCTCATAAGGTTTGTTGTCACTTGGAAGCAGACAGTCTGTTCCCTCTTCTTAGTCTGTTCTTAATCTGAAAGCTGCTCACCACGATGACCCTGCTAGCATTTGAAATACTGTTGACATAGCAGCACAAAAGCCACCACACACAACACACTGACAGGGTGAGGACTCTCCAGCTCTCGGTAGATATTCCATGAATGTTTACTGAATGATCAAAGGAGCAAATGAGATCTCAAAAAAACCTGCTAAATCAGGTAGTTTATTCTGAGCCATCACTACGTGCATGTTGGCCTGTAATGGCGTGGTTTACCTAAGATTATACAGCTGGTAAGGGTATTCTTGGTCCTCAAAATAGTAATACTAATTTAGAAATGTTAGAATACGTGGAAAATAAGAAATAAATTAACCACTGAGAATTAGCATGACTCATTGAGGGCAGACTTCTTCCAGTGCCTTTTTCCTATGTGTAAACATACATCCTTCTATTGGAATTATGAAATTTATACAGTTTTTGTTTCTTAGTCTTTAAAAAGTTTCCATTGCACTGTGAATGTTTTCTGTGTCATTAAATAATCTTTGTGTTTTTTCCTTTCCCCAAATGATTTTAATACCAGCATAGTATTCTGTATAAAATACATATTCTCAAAATAATTTTCGTATTTTTAGATACTGGTACAAGTTTCAGGGGTTTTGAACTTCTTGTCTATTAGGGTTTTCATGTGTGTGTCTGTGTGTTTAATTTTAATAAGTCATCTTATTGGGGGCTCTTACAGCTCTTATAACAATCTATGTATCCATTGTGTCAAGCACATTTGTACATTGGTTGCCAATATCCTTGTCAAAACATTTTCATTCTACTTGAGTCTTTGGTATCAGCTCCTCATTTTTTTCTCCCACCCTCAATTTATAATTTAGAAATTATAAATTATCATTATTTTCATATCTTACACTGTCAGCTGCCTCCCTTCACACATTTCTATTCTTCATAACCCTGGAGTGGGGTTGGGGGTGGGGGACTGTTATACCTCCATCATTGGGATTGGTTCCTCTTTTCTCCCTCTACCTTCTCCTACCCTCCTTATTGTTGCTGAGGGGCTTATCTGTCTTGAATGTCAAGTGCAGAGAGCTCTTTACCTGTACCAGTACATGCTCTGGTCTAGCCAGATTTGTAAGGTAGAACTGGGGCCATGATAGTGGTGGGGAGTAAGCATTAAAGAACTAGAGGAATACTGTGTGTTTCATCAATTTTCATGTGTTTTAGTGGTCATTTCATTGATTACTAGATTATTTTGTCTTTTCATGAAATTACTTGCCATTTATTTTCTTTGGTGAATAATTTTCCTGTACTCTCCCCTCCCCACTTTTCTGTTTGGGGCGGAGGCCAGTCAGCACAAGTTATAAGAAGAGCTAAAATTGCACATGCTGCCTCCTCAGATAGAAACTTTAATCATATCACAAGGGCTAAACCCTAGGAGCCTTCTAGGCCTCAGAGCACAAGAGGAAGATATGGGCGATGAATTCTACGTCCTTGATTCTTTTGTTTTCTGAGACCTCTTTTCCCTGGAACTTGTCAGGCAAGCTACTGCTCACATCCTGTTCTATGACTGTTCCCAGAGGAAGTCCTCCAAAATCACCAATCTTCTCTCTGGTTGGAGTGCTTGAGTGCTGCTATGCTCCAACATGAGCTTCCAAATTCGACAGGTTTGGATTCCGTTCCCAAGTAAAACACTCTCTGCATCTAGTTCTCTCGGGTCTAGTGGAGGCCACAGACATGGTGCTGTCAAGATTAAAGGGAGTAGCATTTCAAGAACCCACCTCCTAGCACTCAGAAGGTCCTCGACTAATGCTGCCTGCTTTGCAAGCCCAAACCCTCTATTTCAGACAGGACCACAGACACAAGCCACCAGCCAACTCCATGGCTTCACACGCCACATTCAACAGCTGAGACTGGTGATATGAATGTCATGTTGCTTATCCAGGACCCACTGAGCCCCAGGACCACAGTTCAGCACTCCCTATGGTCTCCAAGACTGTTCTCAGTGTTCTCAGTCCGTGTCTGAACATTCAACCTTGTCAATAGTGGTTGTTATATGATGCCCCTTTCATATTTTAAGTCAAAACCCACACCCTCAGTTTGCTTCAGGCTCTGTTCAACTCATGCTTTCTTCCCGTGGACTCAGGGGTTGGATTTTCCAGTCTAGATTATTTTAAGTAAGGTTCACAGATCTTCCATGAACTTTTCTTTCTTTCTTTCTTTCTTTTTTTTTTGCATCACTGCCCTGGGGAGTAGGAAGCCCAGCTTTGCTCCTAGAGAACTGTTGCTGGATTTGAACTGCAAACCCTGTGGGCCGCAGTCCCGCACATAACCACTATGCCACCGGAGCCCAGCAAAGTTCACAGATCTTGAGTGCACGCTTTGGTCAGTTGTTGATTTTGATTGTGAATTGAGTGAAAGTTGACAGAGCAGATCTTGAGTTTTACACTCAACAATTCACACATATTTGGTTTCATCCTGTTCTTTGCAACCCTCACCAAATCAAGTTCACACTGGGAAAAGATGAAGTGGTTACTGATGGATCAAAATAAGATTGAAGAGAAGAATTGGTACTATTGATATGAAAGTGTATCTGGTTGTCAGAAGGAGCCAGGGCCAGTCCTGCATGCATTGGATGGCATGCAAATGACCGGTTCCGAACTCTCTGGAAATGGGATCACGCTTCTCTCTAACACCTACACCAGGGATGGAGAACCATCTACTCCTTGAATGTAGCACACACACACACCCTGTCCCATCCCCCATACACATCGGTCTCATGCCTGGCTCCAAAGTCCACATCCTTTCCTCTACTCCAGGCCACCTCTGGGGAACCAGCAGGTTCTGGGAAACCTGCAAGAGAAGGCCGGGAAAGGACTGACCTCTTACACTCAGCTCCACATGTCCAGAGACACGATTTCATGGCAGCTAAGTCACCTCTGGAAGGAGAGAGGGCGGAGACCCACACAGGCCTTTCCAGCTCCATTTCAGGATCTCTGGGCACAGTGTGTGACACTTCATATCAAAGTGAATGTTGATATGTGAGTATGTGTTTGGGGGTGCAGATTATGAGAGATGGAGACACTAAATAGACCAGTCTGCTACCCAGACAGTTCTTTATTTTTCTTTATTTTTAATTAAGGGAGACATACTCAGAACATGTTAGCGAGTTTTATAACATGAAAACAAGTATTGTGAATCCTTTAATAGAAACGGTCATTCATCAAACCTTCGCAGCAGCTACCAGACCCTCAGCTTAGCTAAACATGAAGAAAGGGAAGAATGGGTGGATGGATGGATGGTGATGGACAACTTTTGACATAGTGGAAAAGGCAAAAATTGGTTCATTTGTTTGGGGTATGGGTCCTTGGCACAAAATAGTCACACCATCTCTGGTAGCCTGCCCACCAGACTGACCTGCAACTGCTGTTGCTCTTCAGTTCAAGTACTGAGGCTACTCCTCAAAGTCCCCCCAAAGCTGTGGGGGAAAACTCTGCTGTCATCTTACACACAGGGCCCTCTCTTAAGTCCTCTCAGATAGAGGATGACAGGATCACCGTTGGAAAATGTCTTCCCTATCCCACCCCCTTGTTCTCAGATAGGTGTGCCACTGTGACCAGTTTTTCTGTGTGTGTAAATAGTGACATCTTTCAGCAGGGTTACTCATTCTACTTCCCTCAACTGTGACAATATCTGAAAGGAGAGATCTCTCCTCAGCTCTTCCCATGCTTGCCCTCTCTCTTGAGAACCACTGCTCCCAGAGTCCTGAGCCCCTTTCCCTGCTTCTGACGCTGTCTCTGAGTTGAGCTGTGTATCTCTTTGGACAGAGTGATTTCAGTCTGGCCAGAGCCTGTAGTCCATCCAGCATTGCCAGCCCACCTCAAGGTCACTGACTTGACCTTGACATATCAGATGCAGGTGAAGTAGCGGTTCTTGGGAAAAGCAGAGGATGGGAAGTCAGAGCTTCTGAACTGGGGGTGCTTCTTTTCAACTTACCTTGCATGTGATCCCCAGGCAAGTCACGGAGCTTCACTGCCTCAAGGAATTGAGAGAACTTCATGAAAGGGAGTGATGGTGCTGAATCAGTATCAAGCTTAAGAACAATTAGCTTTTTGGGTGCTCAAAATGCCTGCTCAGTAACTGGAGCCACTGTACCACCTGGGGGCTTGTTGGAAATGCAGAATCTCAGACCTAGAATCAGAGCCTCCACGTAATCAGGGTCCTGGATGTCTAATAGGTGAACGGAAGTTGAAGAGGTCTGGTGCCTTTCCCTAGGCTTGCTCACAGATGCCCAGAGTCCTGTTGCCCATTTGATCTTTCCTCTGTGGAATCCCCTGAATGACACTGGTCTGGCCAGCAGGTCTCTAGATTGAAGGGGCTTCCAGGTTTCCAGTCTGTTCTGGGGGCTCAGCCAAGGTTTTTTCCCCTGAAGCCTGTCTCTCACAGTCAGTGAAGGACCCGGTAGCATCCTGGGAAGAGCACGAATTGGGTCCTTCGGAAGCCTTCCCCAACTTGAGAGAGGTCCCATGGAGTGTCCACTATCCCATGGACCGAGCAGAAGGCGTCCTTCTCTGTACCAGAGAAGGCCCAGCTCACCCTAGCTGCCCAGGACTTGACTCTGACGCATGACCATAGCATGTGTGCAGAGACCTGCGTTCCAGAGGGCTTAGCTGTGGCTGCTTTTTCAGAAGCTTCCCACTAGGCCTTTCTCCCAAGGCACCTCTAGATGGACTCAACCTGCCAACCTGCAGTCAGCAGCCGGGCCTGTTAACCTGTAGCGCCACATGGCATAGGGGGTTACACCCTGGGCTGCTCACTTCAAAGGGAGCAGTTTGACACCAACCACTGCTTCTCGGGTGAAAGAAGAGGTTTTCTACTCCCACAGGGATTTGTAGTCTCAGAAACCCCCGGAGGCAACCTCAGTGGCATAGAGGTTACGAGTGATGCTGCACTCCCCAAGGCCAGCAGTTCAAAACCACCAGTGGCTCCTCCGGAGAAAGATGGGACTCTACTCTGGTGAGGAGCGACAATGTTGGAAACTCACAGGGACAGTTCCACCCTGTCTGATAGGGTCACTAAGAGTCAGTACAGACTCAATGGGTGTCAGCCTGTTGGTTTGTTTGAGATCGGGTCGTTAAGAGCCTAAACCAACTCAATGGCACTGAGAGGGCTCCAGTCTTAGGTCAGAGCCAAGGATTCACCTTCAGAAGGAGAGGGAGTTGTGGTTGTGCCACACTCGCCCCTCCCCCAAAGAGAGGGACATCGGAGAACTCCAGAGGGACATGAATGTGGGGCAGTGAGATGGCATTGCATGTAACGGAAAGCGATGGGGAGGTAGGCGTCTTTGAGCAAGCTGGAGAGCATTGCATATTGTGAAACTAAGTCTTATAAACCCCTGAGCAGAAATATTCGCCATGACATTTATTCACCAAATATTCAATGAAGGCTCGCTTACAAAAGACTCAGATGACATGCACTCCCCGCCCCCCTCCGATATCAAAGGACATGTTCTTTTAGATGTGATGGACACTCCCTTCCTTCTGGTCTGCATGCAAATGTCATCTTTTCAAAGACCTCCTCGCTGCAACCACCTACATAAATACATAAACCACTCTCTGAAATACATAAACCACTCTCTGAAGACCTCTTTGATCTCCTGCCCCACTTCAATTTTCTCCACAGCACCTGGCTGTCAGATGGCACTGCCCAGCGCTCCCCTGCAGACTGTGAAATCCACAGAGGCAAGGGCACGGCTCTCTTGAGTGCCCCCTCCGTGCCTGACCCATAGTGGCCACTTAACAGTATCAGCTCAATGAATGTTGGTGAACAGAAGGGGAACGTGGAGAGAGGAAATGGCACTGATCTCAAATTAACCAAGCTCCAAACAGGAACTCTGCAGACGCTGTGCTATTCAATGCCCAGAATCTAGCCTCATACTTCAAAGACGTGCGCCTGGAGATTTAGGCTGCATCCCCCTATCCCCGAGTCACAAACCTGCAGGATGTCAGAGCCCCAGGCAGGATTTGCACTCACATTTATTTGGTTATACATGCATGTTGTTTTCCACTCTGTGCCTGTTTGTAAATGGTGCTGATTGACAAAGGGACACATGCCTTTATTCTGAATTTTCACTCGCTCTTGAGTGAGGTTGAATTGTACAGCCAGACTAGGTGGTGAACTGTGTTGACCAGAGTGAGTGAGTAAGTGCACCGTTCATATTTACTGGATGTTTGATTGGCAGATGGGTGAGAGGATGGGAAAAGGAGAATGCTGTCAAACTGAATACATAGCTCTCCCTGATGGCTTTCAAATTTTGATGAGTTGTCTACTATTATTACTAAGCGCTCTGGAGACAAAGTAGCTATGCATTGGCCTGCTAATCTCTAGGTCAGACGTTCAAGACCACCAGCTGCTCCAAGGGAGACCCTCAGGACTTTCAACTCCTGTACAGAGTTACAGTCTTGGAAAGCCACGAGCACGGTTCTAGTCTGCCATAGAGGGGCATGATGAGTCAAAATTGCCTTGGTGGCAGCGAATATCTTGTGATTATTACTTCTAATACTGCGTGGTATGATAATGAGTTAGACTGGTTCTCAGGTTCAAGGAGCAGTTGGTCATCCTGACCTGTTGGTGCCGGATGCATCCTGACCTGTTGATTCCACTGCACTGTATGCCCATGTGGCAGACGGGGGCTGCCCCAAAGGTTGTCCAGGCAGTTCTCTTTAGGGGAGCAGCTTGCCAGGCTTTATTCCTCAGAGACTGGTAGGTTTGAACCAGTGCCACCCAGGGTTCCTTAGTACCCAGAAATACAATAAAAGTACAATCCTCCCTTCTTCCATCACCCCCTCTTTCCCTCCCTCCTTCCCTCTTATCTTCTCTCTCTCTCTTCCATGGCTCTCCCAGTTTAAACAAAATCGTTACATGACTTAGAAAGAAACCCCTGGACACAATAAGGTTGTGTCTTCCACATCTCTTTAGTTCTGGCTAATGTCCCGTAGGTTGCCTTCCTAACCACCCCTGCACCCTGCCCCCAGAGAGGAAGGCAAAATGAAATTGCTGGACCCCAGTACGTCTGCAGATGGAGCGGTGTGGAAACACTGAGCAGAGAACAGCACACAGATAGGGTTCCAGGTACCTTTTCCAACTAGTTGTTCACTGCCCAAAGATGGCACTCTCCAAACTCCCACCTGCTTCCCTCGGATAAATCCGATGAGGTCAGGCTTCTTTGGGTTGGGCGTTGAGAACTCATCCAGGCATACAGCCATTCTTCACTCAGCTGGTGCACGCCCATCCCCTCCCCAGGAGTCCCTTCCTGGTAACTCCATGTGTGTCAGAATAGAACAACGCATGGTAGGATTATATAGGTGGCTGCCTTTGGGGGAGGCAGATGACCAGGCCTTTCTTCCGAAGCATCTCTGAGTAGACCCAGACGCCCACCCTGTGGCTAACAGCAGATTGCCTCCACTCTTGGCTCCCTTCAGGAGCTCTTGCAGACACACATTGTTGTTGGTGCGGCTGAGTCAATTCCAACTTACAATGACCAAACTCTCAGCCCATGCTAGAACTGACCCCCTCCCCCACTCCTGTTCTGTCTGTGTGTCGATCCAAGCTTCTATTCATAGGCCAACCTTGAAAGCAGGGTTGTGGGTATGACAGGATCTGCTTATGTTGCCTTTAACTCTTGCAAACCTGCTAGAGTCCTTCCTGTCTCCCTCCTTTTTGGCCAAGCTCCATCTCACTGCGTGCAGCCTTCCCTTCACCAAGGTGCCCCTCCACTATGCTGTAGCCAATGACCTCCCCTCCTTCCATATTCTTCGCACCCGTGGTAACCATCGAAGAACATTGTTAGTGTGAAACTGTTTCCTCGGCTTTTTACAACGGTGATCTCATACCATACTTATCCTTTCATGGTTATTTAATTTCACGCTGCAGATTCATCCATGTTCACATCCAAGAATAACATGGATTCATGGTTATTCTCTAATGCTGTGTGCTATTACACTGTGTGTATCTACCATTGTGTGCATGTCTCTGTTTTCCCCTGACTGGGCACCTAGGTGGTTATCTTTTAGCTACAGTGAACGCTGCTGCGAGGGAGATGAATGCACCCTGACCTCTTCATGTTGAGGCTCATTCTGCTACATGGAGGTTTGTCTTACAAACTCAATGTCTTAATCGGTATCAACTCCATGGCAGTGACTTTGGTCATTGGCCAGGCCTGGGCTGTGTCACTGTTATTTCTGGGCCTGGCTTTTTGAGGAAGCCCCAAACCCTCGCTCTCTTTCTCCACAAGAGCGGCACCATTTTGACAGCCCTCTGGCAGTAACCGTGCTCACGCTCCAATGTACTTCCCCCTGGAGTCCCGGCGCCCATGAGTTTGCCATTTGACAGCAGAGCTCCTACACGACGCAGACGGCAGCATTCGCTCTGTTCTCAATGCCTCCACGCTCCGCATCCCCGCTGGCCCACCGCCGTCCTCACTTGTACTCTAGCTCAAACAGACCATCTAGTCATTGGAGCCCAGAGCCTTCCACCCCTCCTCAAGCAATACCTTTTGAAGTGGAAAGAAAAGGTTCCACGAAAGTCACCATTATAGGCCTAAGCCGTTAAGATACAACCGTGTGAAATCAGATTTGTCTCAGAGTCACATGAATAGGAATTCTTTTTCTTTAAAAGCAGCAGCCCTGCTCTTCTGCCTGGCAGAGAGGATTTTGGTATCATGATCAAGTTAGTCTTAGCACACATCTGAAATGACTCCTTCCACCAAGGAAGTCAGCTTTCCCGCGCCCTCCCCCGCGGCGCACAGAGTGGCAGGGCGCCTGTCCGCAGCGGCTGTCTTCTACAAATTGGCCTTGCTGGGCCAGAATCACCCCGAGAAGCTGTTTCTGTTTGGACAGCCACGGACGAACGCGGCCAGCAGGCCATCTTGCAGCGTGATGGGCTGGGCGGCCAGAGCCGCTTCTGAATGCCCGTGTGCCCGTTCCAGGAGCTCCCGCCTGCTGCCTGGGTGGCCCGTGCCAGGCGGGCCTCTCCTCGCCATCTGCTGCCCGCTGGGCAGACAGACAAGCCAGGCAGGCCAACAGGTTCTCTTGCCCCTACCTTACTCCACACGCAGCCGCGCTGGCTCAAACCTTTTGCTAGGTAGGCGGACCACACAACCCCCGGTGGCCGCGCGGCCCCTCTGACTCTTGGCGAGCCCAGGTGTGCCTGAGCAGAGCGAACTCTCTAGGGAGCACCCAGGGATACACACATCTGATTGATTTATAAAACAAATGAAAACATCCCAGGACTTCCCGGCTGTACCATGCACACAGCTTAGCTCATAATATCACATTGCAAGGAAGCCCCTCAGGATGAGTGCCTATGCTGCCCCCACTAAACTCAGGCGAGTTTAGCGCGACCCCCACCCCTCGGAGTCTTCCATCGTCAGGGGTAAACCTTACACTCTTCCCCATGGGGCCTTGGATACAGGGACTGACGTGTGTTTGGTACTCATCAAAGGGCTGGTCCCCACGCTGCTACATGTCCAAAAGCACTTAGGGAACTTCCAATCTCCACGCGCGTTAGTCACCCATGGCAGGCAGCTGTGGCCAGTAGCAGATGGTCTCAGACAGACACTAGTCTGTCTTGTCACAGAACTCAGCCTGGGCAGGATCAGGCCCTTCCTCTGTTGACTTTTTAAAACTGTTTTAGTGGCAAGTAGTTCACCTAGCGTGCCATCCAATGGTCAAATCCTAGTTAAAAGAGTCATGCAGCGTCACCACAATCCATGCTAGAACCCCGTCTTCTTTCTCCTACCCATTAATATTCACTTCCCATGATCCCTGGCCATAACTCAAAGAAACTCTTCATCCAGTTACTGTCTCTGGACATTTACCAATCCTGGATTTCATAGGCAGAAAAAAATATAACCAGCCCATCTTCCTTCTCCCCACCCCCAAATCCACAAAATAAATAAATAAATAAATAAGAAAACCCCCAAAACGAACAAAATAGCACAGAGAGAAACCTTAATAGTATAAAAAAGAAATCAACGTATATTAAAAACTAGAACAAATGTAAAAGGAATCAAAAGGGAGGATAAATACTGTGTTACGCGCTTACCTAACGCAACTGCAGTTCCTCTTTCCCTTGTACTCTGTCTGATAGCAAAGCTAGTCACACCCCTGGGCACGGGTCAGAAGGGATTCTCTGGAGGCTTGATCCATGCTGCAAATGGATATGGGACTTTCAACTGGCCTTCAGAGCCTTCTGCAAACGGGTACTTTCTCTACATGCATTTAGTCGACACCACACGCAAACATGGCTGCTTGTTTGAAGACAAGCCTTTAAGACCCCAGATGCTGTTCTTTCTGATACCTGGACACCATTTGGCTTCTTCGCCACACTGCCACTGCGTCCATCTCTCTGGTGATCTCTTTATGAGGACAAGTATAGAGTGAGTAGGGCCACATCAGAAGAACTAATTGTTCTTTGATTGGGACTCTGATTAAGTGTGAGCCCAAAATCTATTCATAGAGGTATGGTATCTGTAGGTTCCTGACCCACTTTATTTTATTTTAGAACATTATGCATCATGGGGCATATAGTCATTCTATTGAGAGTATTATTGACTGACTCAATGGTATAGAATGTAAGACAGTGTTGAGAAAAAGATGTGCAGGGTGGCAGAGATAAATCAAAGCTCTCTCCTCTTGGTCTTCCATTGAGGCGATCTCCTGAGCTGAAAGGAGCCCTGTTCTGACAACGTCTTACATGCTTAATTGTAGAATGAAAGGTTAGGGGTACCAACACACCCAGGAGCTCTTCAAGAGAAAGGCCTGACTGTCTGCTGTGCTCCCTAAAAAGTTTGGTAGCATGGAAAACTCTGTACAACGCAATTCTCTTTTGTCAGAGGAGCCACTGAGTTGAGCTCAATGACACTTGAAGACAGTGATGACAACAGGAGTTGAAAGCGCCCCTGTTTTGTTTCCATTTTTAAAGGAAGAACACCATACGCCGGCCTCAGACAAGGCTTTGGTTCTGTCCTTGCGCAGGCCTGTAGGGAAGGTGACCACACAACACCTATTGGCCATTCTCCAAAGTCCTAGGGCACCAGACTCTGCTGAGAAAAATCAACAGTGTTGGGCCAAACCCTCTGTAGCAGTCAAATCTACTTTTAAAAAAAGTTGGGGGTTGGGTTGGGGGGGCAGCATAAAGAGCGAATCTGTTTTCCATTCCCCAATGCATGCCCCCTTCTGTTCCATGTCCTTGATTGCCATTCCCACCATGTACTCCACCACATCCTGATCTCCTTCCCCCGCCCCACCCCCCTCCTGTTTCCATGCCTCCTTTTCCCCTAACCCTCTCAACTTTGTCCTTGGTTACATTTTAAGCATCCTGTTGCAATGCTATTTTTAGCGGGGTGTGGGGGGGGGGTAGGGGTGGGAAACAAGCCTGAGCTCCAGGAACATTCTCCCTCATTAAGTCTGGCTGGATCTCACAGAATGGTACACAACAAAAGCATGTGAGTTGTATGTTAGAGTTCCCTGCAGACCAGTGGCTCTCTCGCTGTGGTGCCAGGACCAGCGACATCAGCGTCACCTCCCAACTCCCAACTCACTGCCATCCGCTCGATTCGGACTCATAGAGAGTCAACAGGATGGAGCAGAACTGCCCCTGTCGGTTCTCACGACTGTAACTCTTTCCGGGAGCAGAAAGCCTTATCTTTCCCTGTAGAGCATCTAGTGGATTCAAACTGCTGATCTTTCAGTTAGCGGCCCAACGTGTCACCCACACCACCTCCGGGGCTCCTAGGATCTCTGAATCAGAAACTGAGCTGGGCCCAGCAATGTCTGTGTTCACAGACCCTCCCTCCACACGGTGCTAATGCATGCTGAGGTTTGAGACTGCCCCTAGTGGACTGATAGGGAACTCAGCACTTAAGTAAGTCTTCAAAGCAGAAGCAAAGCAGCGGCCCTGGAGTGAGAGCTGACTACGTGGGACAGAGCTGACTACGTGGGACAGAGGAGTCCTGGGCTGCACAGGGTAATCCAGGTCAGAGCCTTCAGAGATAGATTGCCAGTCCTTTCTTCTGAGTCACTGATAGGCGCACTCAAACCATGCACCTTTCCGTTGAAAGAACTCACGGGATCCCTGCTGTTGCTGTAGGTGGCATGGGGTTGGTTCAGACTCACAGCAACCCTCTTCACAGCACAGCGAGGCACTCCCTGATTCTAAACCATCTTTACAGTGCTTATATTTGAACCCATCATGATAGCCATGGCGTGAATTCATATTTTTGAGGGTCTTCTGCATAACGATTATTCCTCATTCTTTCAGTCTAGAAAATTGAGATGCAGAAAGTTGTGACTTGTTTTGATTCTCATATTGTTAAGTGTCAGAACCAGGGCTTGGACTCAGATCCCTCTGCGGCCCAGGTGCTCACGGTAGAATGCAATAGGTAAGAGCTTGGGCTGTGTAGCCATGGGCCTGGTGGTATCCCAACCTTGTTACTTAAGAGCTGTGTGGCCCTGGGCCAGTGGATCACCCTCTCTGTACCTCCATTAACTCATCTGTAGATCTCCATCCAGGGAGGTGTTCATGCAGGATCAATAAGATAGCCCATGTCAGGTAGTTAAAGGGGGATACCAGTCATTCAATGAGCACTGAACAGATTCTGTTTTTGTGGTGGCTGTTATACTGCCTTTCGGCTTGGTGGAGTGAAAAGAATATTGGCCATCTGGTCTCTTCCCTAGCATTGACCAAGTCATATCATTCTCTACAAAGTAACAGCCCAAACAGCCCAAACCTCCTTCTCGCACTGGCATACGGTGGTCACCCATCCAGCCTCCAGAACCAGATGCCATTGGGTAGACCCCCAACTCCTGCAGACCCCATGGATATCAGAGTGCAACAGTGCTTCCTGGGGCTTTGCATAGCTTATTTCTCAGAAGCAGATCACCAGGCCTTTTTTTCCGAGGCATCCATGGTTGCCCTCCACTCACCAACTACTCCATTAGCAACCGAGCAGATTCACCACCTGCGCCACCACACTCCTCATGGAACTATCAAAAAAGAGCCTGCCCCACCGCCTGGGCCTGCCTGCTCCAGTGGACACAGCACTGTGTCTGCCCCACCCTTCACCCCCTCCCCACCCCCTGCCAGGCTATACATAGCCCAGGCGGAATTTGAGGGCGGTGGAAAGTGACAGGAGCTTACCGGAGCGAAACATGGGCTCTCCAGTTTCAGGGGAGAACTTACAGTTGTTGAATTGCTTGACATGTTGGCAGGTGGGATCAGGGACAGTGGGTGAAAACAGCCGCCTGACTCTGGGCTTACAAGGAAAGAGGAGGATTGGAGCCAGAGTATTTTTAATGCCTGGCCTGAGGGATGTTCACTTTGAGCACAGATTCCTGACATGTTCCTTCAGGGATCCTTCATTCCTGATGCTTTTTCCTTCTCTTGGATCCTTGATGCTGCAGTGAAGACAGAGGGGACCTCCTTGAGAGATGGTTTGGGCTCTACTCCTGGGTGGGCCTTGCGTGAGCACCAACTCCCTCCAGATGGAACCATTTCTCTTTCCTGTACCCGACCCCTCCACCTTCCCTCTAACCTTACAGTAAAGCACTCCTCCCCCTCCGTGAAGGCCGCTCTCAGGAAATGGTACAAATGGACCTTCCTTCCTCTATTCCCTGGATAAGGCCTGCTACAGCTCTGCCGAGCAGACTGGGCTTGGAGGACAGACACAGACAGAGAGGGTCCCACGAGTCCTCGGTCATACAAATAGATAACGTGTTGGACTGCTAGCCCAAAGGTTTCAGTCCAACCAGAGGTACTTTGGAAGAAAGGCCTGGTGACCCACTTCAGAAAACTCTGCCACTGAAACCCTGTGGAGAACAGCCTGATTCTGATCTGTGCCACAGGTTGGTGGTGCCTGGTTGAGCATCTTTCATTACTGTGCTCTAGGCAGGGCCAGTCACGTCGTCTTTTTCGTCACCATCATCAGAGCACAGGGAGTGTGCCCTCCCTGGCTGCTGCACTCACTGGCCCTCCCTGCACAGGCACACATCTTGAACAGGCAATCCACAGCTGCTCTCACATGTCCTCGCCACCCACTCAGCTGCTGAAGTCCCAGGGCTTTGGCTTCTTGCCCAGCTCCTCTCTGAAAGGTCACTCATGCATGACTTACCGGCCCTGGAGAGAGAGCCCTTCTGGTGGTCCCACTCATCCTGAACCCTCTGGGACACTGGACACGACCACTTTTTGCTGGAGCTTCTCCCCACCATTGGCTTCAGAGTCACGGACTGGGGTCGTTTTCTTCTCCCTGCTTCTATTTCCCTGCTTTCTGTGCAGACTCCTCTTTTGGCCAACCCCTCTGCAAGACAGTACGACCTTGGCCGGGTCTTGCTCTCTGTACACGCTCCATCCCAAAGGTGACCCCACTTGCCCTCCTTTGCCCCTCCCTTCCATAGCTCTGGTCTGGACCCTCCCTGAGCCCTAGGGACTTCCTCCACTGCCATGGGTTCATTGTCTCAAAATCAAATCTGAAAGTCTTACTTCCAGTTCCGACATGTCCTGCTGATAGCCTTGTTGTTCTGTCCTTCCTCTTGTTCCCTGCCAGAAGCCCCTCAGCTCCTCTACCTTCTTCTCCTCTTCTCCCTCCTCCTCTCATTTGGTCCTCTTCTTGGCCATCCACTTCTCTCTCTCTCTTCAAGAGAGGGAGTGTTAGGGGGCCCGCTGGTCCTTTCCTCATGCCATTCCCTTCCTCGCCACTCCCTGCCAGTGTCTTCAAGTCCTCTCCTGCCTGGACTACAGCATTAGCCTCCAGTCAGGTCTTCTTTCCTTTACCTTCTTCCAAACGTCCCATCCTGATTCTCTAAGCCCTTCCCTTTCATTTCTCAATATGCCTCCGCTCACTACTCCTTGCAGAACAAACTCACTGCTGTCACATCTATTCTGACTCAGAATAACCTTTCAGACAGAGTAGAACTCCCCTCATGCGCTACCCCCAAGGCTGTAAATCATGGCAGAAACAGTGTCATCTTTCTTCCAAGGTGCAGTCGGACTTTTCGAACTGTTGACCTGTTGTCTGACAGCCAGATGCATAAGCCACGACACACATTTGCACCTGAAATCGTTTGCTAATACTGGCTGGCTCCCCTTCAGGCACCCCCCCCCCATGCTCCCTGATACCTATCCACACATTTCTTCCACACAGCCTCACTTTTCACTCTTTAAGTCAAAATGCGGATACCGTTTGCGATCTGCTGTGCCCGAGGACTCTGCTAGCTGCTGGAGCTAGGCTGGGAATCCACACCAACCTGAGCACTGCTGGTATAGAGCGTGCAGACTCTCAGATGGATTGTTGGCAGACAAAGTCATATAAGTCGATGTGCGACCATAAATTGAGAAAGGACTGTGGGAGAACATCCCAGAGTACCAGGAGCACATGTAAGAAGGGATCAGGGATCCCAATGCAAAGGGGGAGTCTGGGAATGCTTTCTGGAGAACGGGCATTGACATGGAGATTCAGGGATATGTAGGAGTTGGTGAAAACTTGACAAAATCATAATAATTTATAAATTATCAAGGATCCGTGAGAGAAGGTGAGGTGGGGAGGGAGGGAAAAATGCGAAGCTGATACCAAGGACTTAAGTAGATAGAAAATGTTTTGAGGACGATGATGGCAACAAAGGTACAAATGTGCTTGGCACAATGGATGGATGTATGGATTAGGATAGGAGTTGTACGAGCCCCCAATAAAGTGATTTAAAAAAACAACAGAGGGTAGGTGTTCCAGATAGAGAGCTGCACAGAGAGAAGCAGAGCTGTGTTTGGGTGCCCTCCCGTGAATTAGGACACTGTGTGCCCTGCAGGCAGCTGGGGCCTCTGCCAGGCCTGGCTCTCGGAGGCAGAGCATGGTGGACTTGCATCTCCCTCTGGGTTGAACTCCTGTTATCTCCATCACCTCTTGACACTGCAATGCTGAGAGAGGGGTTCTTCCCGCAGGGCCATGCTGCTGCTGGGGTTCTTCTGAGGTGTCCGCAGGTTTTAGCGTCCCTCTGCACTGAAGAGTGGAACCCTTCCCATCCCGCACACTTGTTCTCATCCATGAGCCATCGCGGCGGCCATTGTGTCCTTCCAGCTTGTCAGGGGTCTTCTTTTTCATGGAATCTCTACCAAACATGATGTCCTTTTCCAGGGACTGGTCTCTCCTGATAATAGGTCCTAAGTCTATGAGATGACGTCTGATCATCCTCGTTTTTTTAAGGAACATCCTTCTTCAAGACAGATTTCTTAGTTCCTCTGGCCATCTGTGGTACTTTCCATGTTCTTCCCTAACTCCACCATTGAACGGCATCAGCTCTCCTTCAGTCTTTCATTCTTGTTGAACGTTCACGTGCAGAGAGGTGATTGAAATGACCAGGGCTTGGGCCAGGTGCCCCTGAGTCCTCAAGGTGACACCCTTGCTCTGGTACACATTAAAGGGGTCCGGGGCAGCAGATTTACTCAATCTAACGCCACTCCATTTCCTGACCGAGCGTACAAAGCAAAGTGAAATCTTGGACAACTTTAATATTTTCTCCATGTATCATGATGTTATTTATTGGTCTACTTGTGAGGATTCTTATTTTCTTTGTATTGAGTTGTAAACCATACCGAAGGCTGCAGTCCTGATCTTCATCAGAAATGCTTCAAGTCATAGGGTCATGGGGATGGTACCATGCACCACATCTGACACTATAGAGAGAAATCCATGGTGCTTTATTTGTCATATGTACTCACAGTTGATGGGAGCAGGGGTCCCACTGCACGTAGTCATAGGTAGCTAGACCTGGGAACAGAGCAATCACTCAGCGCTGTGAAAGGCAGGCTGTATAGTTTTTCAGGTGGATGTCTGGCTTGTTTGAGCAATTCCATGGGCAGGTAAAGCACTAAACCCCGTTCCTCCAGGGGTAAGCAGGCACTGTGCCTGGTCCCCATGATAAAGTGGACTGTTTGGTTAGGGAACTCACTTTGTGGGGAGCAGCTTGGATAGAGGATCTGAGATTAAACTATTGGAGTTCTTCTTGGTTTTTTTGTTTGTTTGTTTGTTTGTTTGGCATCACTGCCCTCAGGTGGTGGTAGTAGGAGGCCTAGCCTTTGCTCCGTGGAGCTGGAATCGAACCTCCATCCCAGTGGGCTGCAGTCCTGCGCACAACCACTATGCCACCGGGGCTCAGCCCCTCTTCTTGGTTTTAATAATAGCATGAAATACTAATCCTTAATTTCAGATCTTACAGCTTTGCTCTGCAGACAACAGGCTACACAGTGGAGCGAGGCAATCCTTATGCCAAGACGGAAGGCAGAAAGGACCCAAAGTTTTGAGGAACTAGTAAGTCTATGGAGTTAGGGGGAAAAGTGTGCCAAGTGAGGCTGGGGAAGGGGGTGGGTCAGATCATGCAGGGCCCTGAGTGCCACGGAAATAACAGCCACAGAACATAACCCAGTCCGCTGGCCTCAGGGTGGCCCGAGGTTCTCACAGTGCAGCTGTCCTGCCCTCGCCCTGAACCCCATATAGCAGTCTTTCATGCACTTCTTCAGGTGGCCTGGCTATCCCAGAACAACGAAAGGCCGGTGTCCTCAGCCCTGAGATATCTTCTTACACATTTTTTTTTTTTGCTTGGCAGAGTGTCTGAAACACATCAGGCCCTCTGTCTACACTTGCTGTTCTGTTTCCATTCTCGTATTGTAGGCGTTGGCATCTTTCAAATGTAGTAAGCCCAGAACTCATCCAGCTGCCATAATATTAAGAGAAAATCTAACATTTAAAAATACTTGCTACCAGCCAGGACTGCTGTGTACTTTACACACATTATGTGGTGGGTGGGTGAGTGGGTGGGGTGAGGGTTCAAGAAGCTCATTGGGAAAAAAGCCATTATCTTTTCATTCCATTTTCTCCATCAACTCTGTGAAGCCCCCTCCCAGAATTCATACTTGAAACAACCCGCAGACATAAGGGGCCCTGGTGGCACTGGAGAATAAGTGGTGGCACTGGAGAGTCATAAGGTCAGTAGTTCAAAACTACCAGATGCTTGGGAATAAGGAAGGTGAGGTTGGCTGGTCTCATGAAGGAAACCCCACTGAGACCCCTTATGAGTTGTAATTGACTCAGTGGTCTGGGATTTTATGGAGTAAGGCTTGTTATTGTCCACATCTGCAAGCTGAGTCATAACACACGTTAGTAATCAGGTCAGGAGTCCGGGTCTCTGATTGGGAGACCTGTGCTCTTTACCACAGGAATGAACTCCCTGCATGTCATCGGCATCCTCGAGTGAGGGTCTCACAGAGTTTTTACTTAGGTTTCCCCGGGGAAAGTGCAATAGGGCTATGCACACTGCCACACAAAAGAATAATAATAATAATAATAATAGTAGTAATATGCTGTCCATTTTCTCCACTTGACTATTGAATTGTGCACATTGGACAGAGCCAAAATATACCCATGGCACTCCAAAGAATCAGCAATAATCAAAGCAAACCCTAGGGTTTTTGGAAAGAACGAGCTTTGCACCTGTGCCCAGAGAATTCCAGCCAATCAGAGAGGACTCCCTAGGAAAGACTGACCACCGGCAAGACCACGTGGAAAGAAACCAACCAACCAACCGAATGAAACCAGCAGAGGCAGGGTTATAAATCATCAGTGGAGAACTGCAGTTGGTATAGAAGAGAATGTCCCAGTTGTTGGCGAATTTGGGAGACTGACAGGCTCCTTCCTTTCTCTCTCGTGATCTCCGTAACTTCCCATCGCGGTGATCTGTGCAATTGAGAGCTCCCCCGTGGCTCCAGAACCCCATGTGAACTTGTCAAGGACTTGCTGTGCACACATAAAGAGGCACACCGTGGGACCCTGGTGCTTGAGGGAGAAGAGATTCATGAGACACAAGAGACTGAGACCCACTCCTCCAGCCACGAAAACACATGTCCCTGCAGGTCAGCATGAAGCACTGTGCTCCTTAGGGTTGGGTGATGAATTTTCAGAGGGTGATCAGCACATCATTCTTTTCAGGTGCTTCTGGGTGGGCTCAAACTCCACCAGATGCTGCCTCCTTGTAAGGGGGACCTGGAATCATGTGAGAAACCCATGGGGGGGGGGTGAGGGTCCAACATGAAGAGGAGGTGGCACTTCGCAGAGTTTGGATCAAATCAAAGAGGAGATGTTGACCTATGAGCTAGGGAGTAGGAGAATGCACGAAGATGGAAGGAAGATCCAGCCAAAGGTGACTGGCCCTCCTGGGTCCCAGTCCTGAGAGGATGGGACCATGTCAGGAGTCAGCCCAGAAGACTCTTGCCTCTTACCACAGACCATCTCCTCCCACACAGCCTCCCGGCACTAAGCCCATCAGGTGCCCTCTCAGGCTGCTGAAAGCGATGACAGGGCTCAAGTGGAGGCTTTGGGCCCGGTCAGGCTGGGAGGCAAGAGTGACAGGGCATAGTACAGGAAGCCAGGGAGCAGGGGAGACAGGTCTCAGCTAGTGTCAGGTCGTGGCCCAGCCGTGGTCACTGGCGATTCCAACCACTGGTGGCACAGGACAGTGAGAGGCTATCTTAGTAAAACAAGGAAACAGAATCGATTTCATCTGAGACAGTCCCTTCCATTCACATAGCTTCAAAAGGCACTTAGCTATCAATCACACAACAAGGAAGGCCACACTTTACGTGTCTGGGAGACATGTACTCCGTTTGCGTCTACCTGAAAGGAGGGGTGGGGTGGGGAGAGGGAATCAGGATGTGACGGTATATGCCTAGGAGAGGTCAGAGTTAAATTCTGTTTCATCCTCAGATTGAGTTTTTCTATTTACTCTTTCCTTTCTTACCTTCTCATTATTACTAATCCTCTCCTCCATGAAGATAGAGGGTATAAGCGAGCCATGCATAGGCCCATGGGTAACAATGGGGAGAAGACTAAGTTGGATTACTTTGTGATGAATGGACAGCCATTTATAGCCATGTTTTCCAGAGTGCGAGCAGGATCACGGGGTGTGGTGATGGGGTTTATAAAAATGTAAATTCCTGAGCTCCAACCCCACAGCGCCTTCACTCTGGGGAGCTGCAGCCCAGGGAGCTCCATGCTAGGAACACACTGACGTTCCAGACCCACGGTTAGAAGTTCCCACCCAGGAGAGCAGGAACTCACTCATATCCCCAACCGGTTAGGTCTCCACGTCTTTAGCTTTGAGTGATACACAGTGAAACAGGCCAGAGAAGATTTCTGACAGTTCTAAGTGGGTTTGAGTGACTTACCCTGAAAGCCTGAAAACGTAGTCAGAAATTACCTCAACAAATGCACACATGTGCTTGACACAATGGATGAGCCCCCAATAAAATGATTAGAAGAAAAAGAAAGAAATTGCCTCGCCTAACAGATTGAATGCATTAGACCACAACCAAGTGAGTTTGCAGAAAGGCTGGCGTGTACAGACACTGCAGGACAGCTCGAGATGAGTCATTACATAAACACTTGCAATAATGCCTGCTTTCCATCTAGATGCTTCTCTTGGCTCGGCTAGAATCCTAGAGAAGAGAAAAAAACCATAGTGGGGAGGGTGCTCTCCCCTCCCCGGCACCCCCCACAGCAGCTCCTTCACCCAATGCCCTGTGTTTCTAGGGTAAGGCAGGGTAGAAACTTAGAGAGAAACAAATAAATAGGCCAAGGAAGATCTCAGAGGCAGTGACAAGAGAAGGACTCTAATGGCAAAAGACACAGAGAGTGGGAAGATGTGAGTGTGAGGGGAGAAAGGCGAGAAGCAATTATACAAAGCAAAATAGAGGGGTGTAGTCCAACTCTAACCTATCTTGTAACAACAGGTTCACAAGCCCTTACCCACAATCCCCCAAATCCAAAACACCAGACCAAAGGCACATTTATAATGTTAGTTGGAAGCTTATTTGGGGCCAAAACCTGCCCTGAATTGATGTGAGAGTATTTATAGCTTGTATTTATTCCACTTAGTATAAATACACTATGGAAATATTCATGTGTCTGACACTTCCTATCCAGACTGTGAGCAGGGTTATGGAATATGTGTACCACATTGACTTTGTGAAGTCTTGGGGGTGGGGGGGGGTGGGGGAAAACACACATGAAGATTTCTCATGAATTCAAATAAGTTGGCTGTGAAGGACTCATTCCTAGGAAAACACAAATGACTTCAGCTCATCTGCTATGGAATTTTAAAAAGTTGTACTCTCTCAAAGAAATTGAACTGATCATTTCAAAATGGTCAACAGCAACAATAGCAAAAATCCAGCCCTTCTTTGTTTCATGGAAAAGTCTTCCCAGTATTTAAAAAAAGAATAACTACTAATTCTACACAACCTCTTCCGGAAAATAAAACTTGTAGCAAATAGGGAAGAGAGAAGCTGATGCGTCCTCCACTCGGATAAAGAGCAGCTAACACAGGACGCATGGTGAAAGACTGGGTGCTTTCCCATTAAGACCAAGGATGACCCAAGGATGACCTCTCTCCTATTTTTGTTCAACACACTGCTAACATTCTAGAAAATATAATAAGGGAGAGGAGGCGCACAGATTGGGAAGGAAGTAATGCAGCTATCTCTGTTTGCAAGTGACATGACTGTCTATGTAAAATAGTCTCAGAAATTTACAACCAACTGACCAACCAAAAAAACAAAGACACAAGCCCCCTTCTAGAACTAGTAAGTGAATCCAACAGGGTCACAGATAAAACTGCAAAACTCAATTGTTTTTCTGTGAATTAATAGTGAATCTGTGGGCAGTAAGATTTAAAAAGTACAATACTATATATCACTTCTAAAAAATGCTCTAAATATAGTTTTTAAAATATCATCCGTATATTATTTTCAGAACTTATGGAGCTGCTCCCACTTTCATTTCTTTTAAAAAAGTTTTATTAAATACTTTTTTCCAATGATTTTATTGAGGGCTCTTATCGCGCTTATAACATTTAATACACCATTTGTATCAAGCATATTTGTACACATGTCTCCATATCCATTTCCAAATACAAACATCAATTGTATGCAGGCCATATTTGCACACTTGTTGTCATCATCACTCTCAAAACATCCTCCCTCCACTGAGGTCCCCAGTACCAGCTCCCCATATTTCACTCCCCCTCCCTCAGGAACCCTTAATAATTTACAAATTGTTATTACTTTTTCATAGCGTACACTGCCCAATGTGTCCTTGAACTCACTTTCCTGTTGTCCGTGCCCCAGAGAGGAGGTTATATGTAGATTCCTGAAATTGGTTGCCCCTTTCTTTTCCACCATCCCTCCACCCTCCTAGTGTCACAACTCCCATCACTAGTCCTGAGGGATCATCTATCCTAAACTCCTCATGTTTCCGAATCCTGTGTACATCCCCTGGCCTAGATGGATTTGTAAGGTACAATTGGGATCATGATAGTGGATGGAAGGAAGCATTTGAGAATTACAGCAAAGTTGCATATTTCATTGTTACTACACTGTACCTTAACTGGCTCATCTCCTCACTGCAACCCCTCTGTAAGAGGATGTCGCTTCACCTATTGAAGGCTTTTGGGTCCCCAATCTCTACTCCCCTCATTTATAATGACATAATTTTAGTTCTTTGATGCCTGACACTGGATTCCTTGAACACTTCATGGTCACACAGGTTGATGTGTTTTTTCCATGTGGGCTTTGTTGCTTCTGAGCTGGATGGCCGCTTGTTTACTCAAGCATTTAAGACCCCAGATGCTATATCTTTTGATAGTTGCACACCATCAGCTTTCTTCATCACATTTGCTTATGTACACATTTGTTGTCAACGATCATATCAGGAAAGTGAGCACAAAATGTTATGATTTTTAGTTCTTGAAGCCTGATAACTGATCCCTTTGACACCTCGTGGTGCCACATGCTGGTGTGCTTCGTCCATTTGAGCTTTGTTGCTTCTGAGCTAGATGGTTGTTTGTTTGTTTTCAATCCTTTAAGACCCCAGATGCTACATCTGTTGATAGCCAGACACCATCGGCTTTATTTATTACCTTTGCTTATGTACACAATTGTCTTCAGTGATAATGTGGGGAAGGTGAGTATGGAATGTTAATTTACTAGAACAAAATGTTCTTGCTCTGAGGGAGTACTTGAATGGAGGTCCACTGCCTATCTGCTGTCCTACTATTAACCCTATAAGTATATTCTTGTTGATCTATTTCCCCATCGTCACATATAAGCACATGCACCTATGTACATGTCTGCATTTAAACCTCTATAAATGTCCTTTACTCCCCCCACCCCCCACCCCAGTTCTTTCCTCTATTTCCTTTTACTTTCCTCCTGTCCCACTATCATGCTCAGCCTGCATTTGGGTTTTAGTATTTTCTCTCTGTTACATTACTCTTTATCAGTCCCTATAAGACTTCTCTCACCCACCTTGTCACTGATTTTAATTAATTGTTATTCCCTTATCCCTGGGCTGGTCAAAGCCATCTCCTTTCCCCCTCCTCCCCTTCTCCCATGTCCCCCATCCCAGAACCATCAGTCCCATTGTTTTCACCTCCAGACTGTTTGTCCAGCCTATCTTATCTAGATAGACCTGCAGAGGTAACAATATGTACCAAAAAAGGCATACCTGCATATATATATATGCATATATATATATATACATATACCTGAAAATAGTTCAGCGTATGTTTGTTGACTTCCAGGAGTGTCCCCTGGTTGAGACAGATGGGGTGCCACACCCTGACCCCAAAGTTTATCGTTGGCACTCCATCTGAAACTCCATGCTCTGTTGCACACCCTTAGTGCTTTGCCATAGTGTGGTTGTGTGAGACAGGGTATAATCTTGACCCTGTTTCACCATTGTTGACCCTGAAAGGCCTTGGGTCAGCGACGATAGCCATATTTCATAGTGGAGCTGGCCATATGATTCTCTTTGTGCATCGGATGTCCTGAGTGGGAATATCGTCCTAAAGGCTTGGTGGGCCAGGATGCACTCCATTCTCTCTTCTCCCCCACTTCATTTGTTCTCTTCATTTGTTCTGGTCAGGCATCTCTCACTCCCCAAGCTGCAGCTTCAATGCTGACCTCCAAGGCAAACTCCCCTGGTGGAGAGGTGGCTGCCCCTGTCATTGGGATTGGGGCTGTATGCTCAGATTCCTCCACTGGTTCCCCGCTCCATGCATATCATGCTGCATTCACATCCTGGAACACTGGGTTTAAGTTTGGTTCCTCTTCCCCTGTGGAGATATAAACAATATGGTCCCCTTGGGTAGGTTAATACCCCATTCCCTCGCTACACATCACCATCTGCCCCACCCCCCACCCTATGGGATACTTTTATTGGGGGTTATTCCATCTCCCCTCACAATCTATCCATTCACCCACTGTGCCAAGCACGTTTGTACATATGCTGCCATCATCGTTTTCAAAGCATTCTCTTTCTACTTGAGCCCTTCCTATCAGCTCCTCATTTCCTCCCCACCTTATGAACCCTTATCAGTTATAGATTATTATTTTCATATCTTACAATAATCACTATATAACCCCCTTCCAGGGGGATGAACAACAGAAAAGCGGGTGAAGGGTAAAAAGGTTCTAAATACGTAAGTGTACCTAGCAAAACATATACAGGGTTTGTGTGATCAAAAACTGTACAATACTGATGAAATAAATCAAATGCTAGCTAAATAAATGGAAAGACATACCATGTTCATGGACTAGGAGGCTCAAAATAAAGTTAATTTAAATTGTCCCTATACCAATCTATAGGTTTTCATAGTTCTAGATGAAATTATTCTTAAGTCCACACAGAAAAATTTTTAGAAAACTAAAATAGCTAAACAATTTTAGAAGAAAAAAACTAAAATAGCTAAACAATTTTAGAAGAAAAATTTTTAAAAAACTAAAATAGCTAAACAATTTTAGAAGAAAATTTTTTAAAAAACTAAAATAGCTAAACAATTTTAGAAGTCATAAGTGAGAAACAGTATTGGACAGCCAATTTCATCATATGGGATTTCTTTCAAAAGTAGGTGGGAAATGGGATTGAAAGATAATGGACTTTTCCCGTGAACTCTTGAAAGCTTCCTGTACAAAAGACTCTGTGGTATCGGCAGAGAGGTCGGACCCTGGACCGAGGGAAAGGAACCAAGAGCTCAGAAATTGATGCACAGAAGCTTGTCAAGAGTGACGAGCCATCAATGGGGGGGAAGGGGGAGAACTTAAGCCTTTTCTACAAGTGGGGATAGAGCCATCTCCTGTCCATGGGCCAGGAAAGGAATCTATTTCACACTAAGTTTCACACCTTAAACAAAGATTGACTCAAGATGAACCATAGGATGGGCTGTAAAAGAAAAAGATGTGAAGTGGGTTGAAAAAAAAAAACAACCCCAAAAAACCTAAGAGAAAATGTTGAGATCTTGATCTGGAAGGAGTTCATAGATTTCACGCCATTAGCATGATCCATGGCAAGTAATCACATAAAAAATACAGTAATATTATCCACTAAGGAATATATATATAAGAACCCCAAACTCATAGCCACCGAGCCAGTGTCCCTGGGAGCGCCTGTGAGTTTCTGCCAGTGTAACTGTTTATGGGGGTAGAAAGGCGGCCTTCCTCCTGGGAGCAGCTGATGGCTTTGAACCGCCAGCCGTGCAGATTGCAGACCAGGGAGTAAGCACTCCATCATTAGGGCTTCTGCCAGGAATGGACATAGCCGTGCACAGCGGTCAGGATGGCAAAACAGCAACACAGGGTCCACACCACGTCCTGGTAAGGACGCAGAGAAACCAAGTCACTCACATATTGCTAGCAGGGCTATCCAGTGGAAAAAAGTCACCCTGGACATCAGTGTGTCACTTTCTCTGGACAGCTGTTATGTGATCCAGCAATTGTATGCCTGTGCAGTCATCTCAGAGAAATTAGGAATAACATTTGCCTAAAAGCCTGGACACAAATGTTTGTAGCCGATTCACCTGTAATGTAAGATAGAAACAAAAATCTCTTCAATTTGTTTTAGTGTCTCCAGATGTCTTTCAACATGTGAACATTAAATAAATAGCACCTCCATGCCATGAGCATCTATTCTGTGATGAGAAGGAAATACCTATTGACACAATTAGGCTGATTTCAAAAGTCAGTCTCAAAGGATTAAAGATTGTATGATCCAATGACAGAAATGGATGACAAACCAAGGGATTGAGGAGAGGGCTGGGGATGGAGCATGCAGAGGAGGTGACAAGATGAAACCTTACGGTATGAAAAGGTTCAAGAGTTTATCTATATGGATGCCAACATGCCTGGTTGTGATAGCATAGTACCATTTTGCAAGATGGGATCATTGCAGGAAATAAGGTAAAGTATCTGTCTGTATTATTTCTCCCAATGGCATGCTGATCTACCCTGGTCTTTTTAAAAGTTTAATTTTTTTTGGAAAGTAAAATCAGTGCTCGTGACCTCTCATTCAGTGGCAAGCCTCTATTCAGTCAGATGGTGAGAATGAGAGAGCTCAGTCAATTGAGGAGTCCCTACCATGTCTCATTTCTAAGTTTCAGGGTGATGTTCAAGCTGTCAAGCTTGGACTTGTGTCATCATGTCAGACCTGAGCAGTTCCCGCACCTGCCCATGGAGGACACTCCTAAAGTCTCTCAGTGCTCTGTGTTGTGTGTCCCTCTGGGCCACTCAGGCGAGACCCCACTACTCCTTCCTCTCAGTGGGCCACAGGAAGCCTTGAGAGCCATCTCAGACCCACTGGCAAGAGGGCTTTAAGCCTTAGGTGGCATTATGCTCAATTATGAGGGATAGTGGATCCTGGATTCTAATATCTCTTAGCTTCTCTGCGGTCTTCAGTGTCCCCACCATCCCCCGGTTTGATCTGGAAGCAGAGGAAGTGTTCAGAGACCCTTCTCGAGTACTTTGGCTGCCATTCAGATTCTCCCATCTCCCAGGCCCTAGTTGCATCCAGACTAAGGGCAGCTAAGAACCAACCATGAATGCATTCTTCCCAATATGTCATCTTCAGCCTGGCCCTCGGTGTTCTCTTGAGTCAAGCTTCCATGGAGACGCTAAGGCTAGCATTCCCCGGCTGCTGTTTGAAGCAGCCAGAACAATAGGAAGTAGGGTAGCAAATGCGTCTGTCAACATGTGACAATCTTATTCTCTGACATGTTCTACCAGTTTGCTCCCTTCGGCCCACTTTATCCTCTTCTCGCCCTGTCCCTTCAGCTCGTGGCCCAGGTCCTAGAACACAAAGATATCGGCTTTGTGATGGTAGATGCCAAGAAAGAAGCCAAGCTTGCCAAGAAACTAGGTAAGTGTGACTCCCAAAAGAAACAAATGTCTCTGGCAAAGATTTTTTTGTTTTTTGTTTTGGGGGGGCATCACTGCCCTCTGGTGGTGGGAGTAGAAGGCCCAGCTTCTGTGGAGCCACCTCTGGAATTAAACCTCCATCCCAGTGGGCCACAGTCCCACGCACAACCACTACGCCACTGGGGCTCAGCCCCTGGCAAAGATTTTAAAAAAAGAGTACACATACATTTATTCCCAGATGATAACTGGACTGTTTTTTTAAGATACATATAAAGTGATCATGCCGACCTCTGTCTCCGTTGGAATGAGTGTCATACAAATAAAGACAGGTTGGAGTGGAATAGAGTTTCACGTTAATCTCCTGAGGTGGTTTTGTATCCCACAGTGAGCAGCAACTTCTCAGAGAAGGGAAGTGCTATCACTAAAAAAAGTACGCCTTTATTCCAGCAAGTTTGAAGGCCAGCGTCCCTATTTCTCACCATGATGGAGCGAGGGCTCGTCTTCCATCTCCTAGGATTTTTTTTGCCTCTTGGCTGAAATGAGTCACAAAAGGCAGCTCTCCTGGTAGCGATGCCAGGCCCAGTGGCCTCTCCGTTTAAGGCTAAACCCCAGCTGGGCATTATCACCAAGGATGACAGGGAGGATTTAGCAGAGGAACGGTTAAGTGACTACACAGTGCAAGTTGTAATCTCTCGTGTCAACAGTTCATGCTTAAGTGCCGGTGCACTTTAAGTTTCTCACACCTCTCAACTCACAGTCAGAGAACGCAGGTAACCCCTCCGGGTTTCAAGCACTCCCACACGTGTACTACCCATTTGGCTTTTTCCGCATGGCCAGTGAAGAAAGCCCATTAAAAAAATAGCAGGGGATTACCAAACAGGACCTTTGGAGAAAGGTTAATTGGATTTGAGTCCTAAGCCCCAGGAATAGAAGGACGGTAAAATCAGAGGTGGTTCAACAAATACGTTCAGCTCTGTGAAAGTTCCTCATCCTAGAGAAGTAGACACAACTGTTTTCTCTTTTATTTTTAAGAAGGCGAATATTTCTAAGGAAATCTAAATGACTGGAGCCCATAGTTAGGCTATAGACAAAGAAGAACTCATGAACCTAACATGATAATGGGTAATTACAAATATCTGGAGCACCCCTGTCCCTGGAGATAGATTAAGGAGTATCTTTCCCTCCTGAGCAGTGAAGCAAAGTATGCTAACCCTTTGCCCTTGAGTCAAAAGCAACTTCATAAGTACTGCTGAGTCCCCCCACCGCCTGTTCATTCTGTTGTCTTCTCCTTAACCCAGGCTTTCCCGAGAAATTAAATTTGGGAGGATTTCTAGTACATTGAGTTTAGAGGGAAAACTTGTTGCTCCAGTGACTCATGAGGCAGGAAAGGGCAAGCTAGGACAAGCAGTCCTAAGAAAAGACCAGTGGGTATTCTCCCAGCAAAGGTGCAGTGGGGCTTGGTATATCTCAGTGATGCTTGTTCTAAACTGCACCTGGAGCAATGCGGGTAGCATTCTTCTAGCTCTGGGATCCTTGGGATTGTAATTAGGGAGTCTGCTCATTCACATCCATCCCTTCTCCACTTGCCTTAGTTTGGCTCCCATGGGGCTCTGTCTGCATGACCAGCTTTCATGAAAATAATGCACATTACCTGGTTTTAGCAACCTTGCATTTTCCTAGTGCATTTGTTGCCTGCAAGCACTGGGCATGTTATCCACACATCGTTTCGGGGGACATGCTCAATAGAGTCCTGACTGCCCACTGGGAACAAATCTAAAACCGATGCACTGGCCGATTTATCTTTTGAGATCCTCCAGCCCTGACCTCGAGCATAGGAGGCTTGCTGCTTCTTCTGATTTACAATCAGGGCTCCACAGTGTGCCTGGGGAGTCTCAGAGTGGCCTTGGACAGCAGGCCAAAATCCAGCCTCCCATTCCCAGGAGGTTCTGCAGAAGAGTTCATTTGGAGAAAGCATCCTCTGGCTCATAGAGACATTGAAAATGATTAATCTGAAGGCATTAGGGTGTCATGCGGTTGGACTCAATGCCAGCCTTGGCTATTTAGCAGTCCTAGGGGGAAGTGCTGTCTTCCAACGGCATTTGAAAGTACTCAGCAGCACACCAAGGGCAAGAAGGGGCGGGAACAGAGAAAGCGTCCCTGCAGTATTTACCAGAAAACTGAAGGAGATGCCCTGGATTTGACTAGAACAGAAAAGCAAGGGACTCATCTGCCCACAAACACTTCTGGGGTGCCCTTGATGCCCAGGCTCTGCAAAAAAAAAAAATGTGTCCAACAAGAAGCTCTTGGTCCCCCCCACTCGGAGAACTTTCTGTTGCTCTTTTTTGGTTGTGAGCTTATGTCATTGTGCACATTCAGTGGTTTGGGCTCATTGCAGCTCACGTGAGCGGGGTTGGAACCACAAGGCCTTATCTGGCAGCCTGGGGTAGAAATCAGCAGGGCTTCCTTCCAGGCTCGTCTTAGTCTGGAACCTATGGACACCACCCGAGCAATGCCTAGGCCTCTCCTGAGAGAAGTGTGTCAACTGTGCTTGAGTGACCTTGGCCAGGATTTGAACCTGGACCTCCTCCTACGTGGAAGGCAAGAATTCTCCCACAGAACCATCATGGCCCCCTTTCTGTTACAGTAGACCTATTTAAATGCAGCAATAAATGCAAAGGCCCCAAGGTCTTGGAGTGTCCTTATTTGGGAAAAGAATCCTTGTTGAAGTCTGAAGATGCTACTTGAGATGCGGTGTAGAGGATGGAGGATTCTCTAGCTGTAGGCACAAGGAGAAGATGGGTATAAGAGAATCATATCGTGCTCTGGGACATTTTCTTTTCTAGCCCTCACATATCACTATGTGCACAAGTAACGAAGGGAGTGGCATGAGGGATTAAGAGAGCCTTTCTCAAAGGAGAGCAGGTTCAACCATGGAGGGATGCAAGAGATGAGGTTGGCACTAGATTGTGGAGGAACCTGTCAGGCTTGAGAGTCAGGTGGGCAATGGAATCATTAAATCTTTTAATAAGGAGCAGAGCATGGGATCAACAGCACTTGGGGAACAATTCAAAGCAGTATTGGGGAAGAGAAATGTAGATATTTCTTTAAAGTTCAAATTTGGATTGGTTCTTGAAAATTCCACATTCGATTTTTAATCTGGGCACTCTTCAGTGATGGTGTTTCCAAGGAACTTGTCCTTGGATTTCATCCTGACCCCATAATGATAGGAAACCCAGAGCCAGACTCAGACAACATAACACCTCCTGTTATATTGGCTTGATCTTGTCCTGGGATCTCTTGGTTTCTTCCAGGTTTTGAAGAAGAAGGAAGCCTGTATGTTCTTAAGGGTGATCGTACTATTGAGTTTGATGGAGAGTTTGCAGCCGATGTCTTGGTGGAATTTCTCTTGGATGTAAGTATCAGTGTTCTGTGGACCTGGATGAAGTTATTTGGACTCTAATATAGTGGGGAGGTGAAACCTCTAACAAAGTAAGAACAGAAACCAGAGAACTGGACCTGGGCTAAGGAAGAGCTTGCAGGCTTCCTACAAAAATAAAAATAAACAAAACAAAAACAGGAATTCCAGAATCAGAGTGGTGTTTACTTCTCCCAGGAATCTGGCCCTGAAGTCACCTTGGAAACGGTTTTATTAGTGACCAGAAGGTCACAAGTCAGGACTGCGGAGTAGAACCACGCTAATTCTTTTACCAGGGGTATAATGACATCTACAGAAATTCTCTTGGCTTGATTTCAGTACTACGAAAGAGAGCTGGTGAGTGTGGGAAAGAGATTTGAAGATAGGCTCAGGAGACCAGTAACAATGAGCTAAATTGTTCTGAGCCACCCTCCGAGCTGAATAAAGAGGAGGCCGGCTCCAGAGACAGCCACTGTCTTATTTACTCTCAGTCTTGAAGCTATACACACAACATGTAATTCATCAGCTATGACAGAGAGGCAAATAGTAGGAAGATACTCTCTCTGTAGATAAAATCACACATCGAATAAGAGCCATGAAACTCAATGTTTGTGAACACAGATCTCTGTACAGATCAAGGACCTATGTTTGAACATCCGCGTTGATCATTCATGACTGCTGGCATCTAGTGCACTATTGCTTTTCTCCAGAACTCCCCTCTCCATGGAGAGGATCAGAAGTGAGTTGAAGGCCATCTGCTGCATCAAAGTGCCATATCATTGACCCATCTTCCTAGTCCTAAAACAACCACAATAGATTTGAATGTAGTACTATTCCAGTTTTAGCAACTCAGAGGATGGTTTCAAACGCAAGTAACAAAACCCAGATCTAACTACCTTAAGCAAAGAGTATAATTGACCAATACACATGGAAAACCAAAGTTAGGTCGGATTTTAGATTTCATCAGGGCTCCTGCTCCATCTTTCTTTGTACATCCAAGATAATGATTTTTTCTGTAGGGTGCCAGTGTCCTCAATCTACTAACAAAATGCCTAGCAGAAGATGTTTCATACTCTTTAATTTATATCTTCGCATTGCTTTCACAATAATAAAGAATTTTCCAAAAGCCTCCAGCAAATCTAATCTAAAATATCATTGGTCAGAATTGGGTGAATGTTCCTTCTTAAATCAATAGACAAGAGGAATAGAGCTGTCCATAGACCACCTCTGTGTTAAGACTAGTTCCTCAAAAGGTACTGTTGATGTTGCTCATTTGGGAAGGGTTAAGATGGGGATTGAGGTGCCAAGCACAGAATTCATTAAAATGTCATGTTGAAGCATTCTATAAAGGTGCTCGATTTCCCTGATGGAGAAAGAATAGCTTTCTAATTTGGATATGCACATGTCTGTGACATTTCAGCTCATTGAAGACCCAGTGGAGATCATCAATAGCAAGTTGGAAGTCCAAGCTTTTGAACGCATTGAGGACCAGATCAAACTCATTGGCTTTTTCAAGAGTGAGGAATCAGAATGTAAGTTGTGTGCCCTCCCCAGCCTGCCAGTCTGAAGGCCAGATTCCTGACAGAGAAGTTAGTTTCCTTAAGGAGTATGCATCATCCGCCTCACCTGCACCTTGAACAGGGAAACAGGTGTGCAAAAAATTAACGAAATCAGCAAAGGAGCTTAAAAACCATTAAGGGTTCACCATGGTCTTTGACCTTGAAAGTAGGGCAATGGCTGTTTTATAGAGAGAGGAAATCTCCCCCTCCACTTCTCCCAATGGCCCATCTCCCAGTCAGATTCTTCTCTAAAAATGGGACAAATGGTGAATCTTCTCGCAGACATTGGCCACTTTCATGGCTACCAGCTGGAGTGCTTCTTGGTCACTTGGAAAGCCATGGAGGAACATGGGGGAGGGACGGGCTCCACAGCTGCTGTACAACATCTAAAATTGCTGGCCAAGGCAACAGCTGACTACTGAGACTGCCTGCCATGTCCCAATCGCTCCCTTCAGCATGTTCCCTTTGCAAGTTTTGTGGTTAAGTTTTGGGTACACACACAGATCTATCATTATATCACCACAGCCCATAGTGGAACCAAGCAGATGGCAGCAGAGAGAAGGGGGTGAGGGGAGACCAGAAAGGGTGAGGACTTGAAGGCATTTTTCAAACGGCTTTGGTAACAGACTCAATGAGTCCGTCTTTTGCTGGTTCACTTAGTCATAGAGAACAGGAAAGTATCAGGGGGAGGGATCATAACTATGAAAGAGTATCTGGTAACATTGACTCATGTGGGAGGTACAAATAGGGGCTGCTTATGACTATTTCTGGAAGCCCTAAAATATTTTGAAAGTAGGTACACAGCTATTTTTTCCCCCATCTGCCAACTGCATCCTCATCAACAACAACCAACTGTTCTTCCTCTCTCAGGTCCCAAAGTGACCATCTCATCATTTGAATCATGTGGGCCACCATTCACTGCTGAAAACAAATGTGTTGGTGGGAGGTGGCAGGTCAGGGAGTTTTGCCCCATTTCTCCTTAGATAATTTAATTTTAATAAGCATGTTTCTGTGTAGGTGGTGACTGGGTTGGGGCATTTCTCCTGCATCCCTCTACTTTTCTCATTTGTCATCATTTCTATTTCCCATTTTTCTTTTAACATCTTAACTTGCAGTTTGCTTCCAACCTTTTCCATCCCCCCATTTCTCTCTTCTCCTCCATTAAGCTTAGGATGGAAAACAGGAGGAAAACAGGGATATGATTAGATTAAGGGCACCCTTTCTAATTCCTTTCACCCCCTGGCATAAACATAATAACAACAACAACAACAGCATTTTGCTGTTTGTTGTCATCAAGTTGATTTTGACTCCCAGTCAATAGTCACTATAATTTCAATAGATGTCAATAGTACTATGCTTCAAAGAGTTCTCAATGACCAATTTTTTAAATTATACTTTTATTGGGGGCTCTTACATCTCACCACAATCTATACATTCACCCAGTGTGTCAAGCACATTTGCACATATGCTACCATCATCATTTTCAAAGCATTTTCTTTCCACTTGAGCTCCTGATATCAGCTCCCCATTTCTTCCCTCTTCCTCCCTGCCCGCCCTCCCTCACAAGCCCTTCATAAGTTACAGATTATTTTTTTGATATCTTACACCATCCCCCATCACCCCTCACCTATTTTTCAATTATGGGTTCCCCTGGGAGGGGGTTCTAGGTTGATCCCTGTGATCAATTCCCCCTTTTTCTCCCCACCCTCCCCTAATCCTCCTGGTATCTCTACTCTCCTTGTTGGCCCTGAGGGGCATATCTATCCTGGATTACCCATGTTGCAGGTTCTTATCTGTAGCAGTGTGCATGCTCTGGTCTAATCCAATTTGTAAGGTAGAATTGAGGTTATGATAGTGGGGTGAAAGAAGCACCAAAGAGTTAGAGGGAAGTTGTGTGTTTCAACAGTGCTATATTGCATCCTGAATGACTCATCTCTTCCCTGTGACCCCTCTGTGCAGGAATGTCCAATTGTCTACAGATGGGCTTGGGGTCTCCACTCTATGCCCTCTCCCTCTCCTCTATTCACCTTGGGTATGGTTTTATTCTGGGTCTTAGATGCCTGATACCTGATTCCATTAACAACTCGATCACACAGGCTGGGGTGCTTATTCCATGGGCTTTGTTGCTTCTCAGTTAAATGACTGCTTGCTTATCTTAAAGTATTTAAGACCCCAGATGCTATATCTCTTGATAGCCAGACACCATCAACTTTCTTAATCACATTTGCTTGTGCACCCATTTTGTCTTAGTGATCATGTTGGGAAGGTGAGATCACAGAATGCTCAATGTTAAATTTTTAAGTAGTAGACTAACAGGCCTTTTCTCCAAGGTACCTCTGGGTGGATTCAAACTTCCAAACTTTGGGTTAGTGGCTGACTGTTTTCACTATTTGCACCATACAGAAAGGCCACTAACAATCATGTCTGCACTCAAGGAAACCAAACACAATGCCATCATAGTAACCCCACAGGACAGAGCAGTTTCTGTCCTGTGAGTTTCTGTGACTGAACCTCTGTTGGTTTCAAACTGCTCACCTTGCTGTTAGCAGCCCCATGTGTAACCCACTATGCCCCCAGAGCTCCTACCATAATAATCAGAGGCCCATTTAATGACCACACATCACATACCAGCCTCTATGCTAGATGGAACCCCATCTAAACAAAAGACAGCTCACTGGCATTGACATGATGCTGACTCATTGTGGCCTGCTGTGAATTTCTGAGACTGTAGCTGTTTATAGGAATAGACACATGATTTTTCTCCTAAAGAGCTGCTGGTGAGTTCAAACTGCCAGCCCTGGGGTGGGAGCTCAACTCATAGTCACCACACCACCAGGGCTCCAGAGGCTACATAGGCATGCCTTAATTTAACTCTGCCAGCCTGTGAGAGGGTGACCATTATTATCATCATTTTAATGCTGCAGAAATGAGTGAAGATAATGATTAAAATGCTCTTGTCAGCTGTCACCACCTTTCATTCCTTTGATTATATTTTCCCTTAAGTATTATAAGCTTTAAAGAAATATGCTATAAGCTTTAAAGAAATCAGTAGCCAGATCTCTCTCTCTTGGGGTCAATTTCTTTAACGTTGGTATTAGGAGCTGAGCCATAGATTTGTATTGATCTGTTTTAGAGGCATATTGATATTATCTTGTCACCGAGTGACTTCAGGATAGTTCTTGAAGTATCCTTTTTGAGGATGAATAGCATGCCATCCCTCTTCAATGTGTCATTCTCAGCATAGTGGACCATGTGGTTGCCCAATCCATATTGTCCATGACTTGGCTCTCATTTTATCGCCCAACTGTGGTGATGGTGCTAAAAGGACTCTCAAAATGAAAACCGACTAGGACAAAGGACTTGGCAATCTATTTCTGATAAGCAACAACCAGTTAAAACTTTACATATACACTTCTAAAAAATTGCTTCGCTGGCCTCAAACTTATTCTTAAGATGTAAATAATGAAACTCTAGCTTTTCATTATAACCTCTTAAGTTTGAATTTTGGTTTAAGTTCAGGTTATTGTCTCTGTCAAATGATCTGTTCAATGCCCAGCTAATTTTATTCAGTGCTCCATAAAATCCCCCAAAGTCAATAATTGCCTTCCAACAAAAATTTCAGAGTGAGAAGAATTCACCGTTTCTGACTAAAAATAATGTCATAAACCTTGAGAGTTGACCCATCTTAGTGTGAAACAGAGGAGACACTTATTCTGAAAAAAATTACTCCACCTAAAATTTAAAAAGGAAGGGGCTATGGAGGCTTAGATGCCGCTAGAATCACTTTTTGCCTAACAGCCTTTTATGCAGCATTTAGACTCACAGGTAAGCTTTCATTATCCAGATTTTTCTATGACTGAATATTACGTGCCTCTCAGGATGCTCAAAACAAAATCAGTATGTAGTATCTCCACCCTCTTGTCACTGCAGCCCCACCATCAGTACACAAGCTTGAGCTGCGTTCCCGTAGGCTATTTCAACATGTTTCTCCGCTTCTTGGTGCTTAATCCCCACGAAGTTGGCCGGTTTCTTTTCTACAAAACAAATGGTGTTATTTCAGGCACTTCTCTTCAGGACTTTCATGGGTGCTACTACTGAGCCCACAATCAGTGCCATCACGAATTTGCAATGGAAACAGTTCAGGGTGATCATTTTCTGGGTCAGCACCCTCTCTGTAATATCAACTGTATCGTAAAGACAAGATTCAGTAGGTCCTTCAACAGGCTCCGTTTCATGCTTCCTTTTCTGCGTCTATTCTACACGGTGTGTCGACAATTTCCATGTTAGTCTCTACAATGAGTGAGTCCACAATTGTGGGAGGTCTCTTTGCTGATTAGTCATTAGATGCCTTGTAAGCAGTTTTTTTTTTTTGGCATCGCTGCCCTCTGGTGGAAGTGGGAGGCCCAGCTTTGCTCCTGGAGAGCTGCTGCTGGATTTGAACTGCCATGCCAGTGGGCCGCAGTCCCGCACTCAAGCCACCAGGGTTCAGCCTGTAAGCAGCTTTTTATTGATTTCTCTGGTTCTCTTCTAATAACACCCATTAAAAAGCAAAACAGAAAAGTAAACCCCCAGTTTGTCTGTTTGTGTTAATTTCAATTTCCATTTACATGTGCCTACACCTTCATACAAAGAACCCTAGTGGCATTGTTGGGTATGCATTGGACTGCTAACTACAAGGTCAACAGTTCAAACTCAATGATTCCCTCCACAGGAGAAAGATGAGCCTATTCCCTCTCATAGATGTTCTCAGCCACAGAAATCCTATATGGCGGTTCTATGGCTAAGAACCAATTCAAAGGTGGTGGATTTTGAAGCTTCAGTTCCAGAGTCCCTGGGTGGCAAAGATGATTAAGTAACTCAGCTTCTAGCCAAGCAGCTGGTGATTCAAATCCATCCAGGGTCATTTTGGAATGCAGGCCTGGAGAACTGCTTCTGAAGATCACAATCTTAGAGGAGTCCATCTAGAGCACTTCTGCTCTGCCCACATCAGGTTGGCAGGAGTAGAAATCTCTTCTGCTCTATGGCAGCTGACACAAGCAACACCCACAGAATGCAGTACCTTGACATCTTTTCTTTCTCTCTCCATGAGGTTGATATTTGTGTTAAGGAGCCAGCGTGGTTTCCATCATTTCTTACTTTGATGCTTCCACACAATCAAGACCTTTAGGCTGAGGAAAAGGACCCACATTGCAGTAGTACCTACTGATAATGAGTATTCAGAGTCAGTGCCTAATTAGTCACAAGTGTTTCTGGACTATTTCACTTATGGCTATGATGGTTTTCCAGCGTGTCCATAATTGTGAAAAAGTAAAATGGCTTTTAAAAAGAAATGGACTGAAATGAACCTGCTTATGGAAATTATAAGCTTCCGAGTTAACTTTTTAAGTAACTGGTATTTTAAGATCTGGATAACGTTCAACAATAAGCATCAAGGGTTGACTTATATGTTAAGTTTCACTTCACTTGATGTTAACCTTATGCAACATCATCAAAACTTACATGTTGCTTTCACCCACGGGTATGGAAGCTGATGGCAAAATCACATTTTGAAGAAATTTGTAGAGCGTCACCTGGCTCCACCCTTCTTCCTGTTAGGAAGGATGCAGACAGGCTCCCCAGCGAAGAGAAGCTTTGGCCACAGGTGCAAGCCATTCCTTTCATACGGGTAGGGAGGAGTTCATGCCTGGGGGGAGAGACGCCCCAGGGACTTAGGGGTCAGGAAGGAGAGAAACAGTGTTCTGATGGTGTCCATTGATGCTGTGGACATAAATCGCTTACATAATGCTTAAGCCATTCTGTCGTCTCTTCTGTCCCCACCTTCTCTTCATTTATTCTCCAAATTCTCCAGCCAGCCACCCTTCTTATCATCTTCCATTCAATCTTCCACCCTAGTTACCAGGCTATGCGACCTCTGTGATTATCCAATTCCTTTCATGAGGATAAGTCGCTGTGTGTCCCAATATGTTAGTGCGTGAACCTTCTTGCAAAATCTTCCATCCCTTTCTGTACTTGTTGCACTTCCCTCCACTATAGCAACTCTCACCTAGCAAAGGGGTCATTTAAAGGTCCTCGACCCTCTCAAGGCTGTGAACCTTTTCAAATGAATGACCTTGTCTTACTCATCTTGGTGTCCCCTGAGCCAGCATTATCCATGATGTGTTTTTAAGTAGATCATTAGAAAATTCTTCATGATCCCAGCATCTAGTTAAAGCTTGCCTGAATTATGATTAAGGGAGATGGAATTCTATGAAGTGGAGGAAAAAAATTGTTAAGAATGAATCAGGATGTTTGACTCCCAGGGTTGTGTATAATATATTCAGAACCCCCTCCCCTCTCTCTCTCTTACACACACACACACACACACACACACACACACACCCTCACACTATCATCTTCACATCTCAGGTGTAAATAAGAATGACTTTACTGAGGGCCTGCTGAGTTCTACCCACTGCCATACTCACTTGGCTCCACACTTAGTCTGACCAATGTGGACTCACTTTTACGCTCATAGTTAAGACTTGATCCATTTTGAATCATTCTCTCAAAGGGATCAGAAGTAAAAGAAGGCAAAAACTCTTAAAAAGATAAAAATGAACATTAACATTCACCAACAGGAATGCAAGTGGTCCAAAGCACAAAGTATTTTTTCCACCATGTGAATGAATAAATAGTCTTACACAAGGCTCATTCTGAAGCACGCGACACTCTCGCTGTAGGACGCAATTATATCGCAGGGTGAGTTTGAGTGATAAGACTTTTCTTTTAGCTTGGATATCTTCATTTCTTGTTCTCTCTCTTCATCCAATTTTCCTTTCCCTATACCAATGTCTTAAAAATATGAAGGTCTCTTCTCTGGGGCTAGGCAATGCCAGTGGACTCAAACTCCTTTCATGGTAGGGAAAACTTGGGGTTTAAATTGTACTAAGTTGGTGTTTCAAAAAAATGGGTGATATTATCCCTGTGGGATGCTGGAATGATCTGTGCAGGAGCAGCAAAGTCAGACACCTGCATTTTATTCTGGGTTATTCTGCTGTACTGCCAAAGCTTTTCATTGCCAGGGTGTGCAGGGTCATTTGAATGTTTTTCTGAAAAGGGGGATATAGGCCAAATAAGCTTGGAAAACTATGTACTAAATAGTATCTTCATGACTGATTGGCTTGCTAGTCTCTCAACATCATTTAACAAGAGAACTCTCTGGGTTGCATATTTTGAAAACTGTTTTTGTTTTTTGTCTATTCCCTGTTAGATTACAAAGCTTTTGAGGAGGCAGCTGAACACTTCCAGCCTTACATCAAATTTTTTGCCACTTTCAACAAAGGGGTGAGTATCAATTAAAGTCCGAGTTGAATACTTTTGAAGGCACAAATGGATACACTGTAGAGTCTTTCATGTTTTCTTCTCCTCCCTCATTTTCTTTTATTATTGCTATCATTTTTTTCTCCCTTCTCCAAGAGAATTAGGTACATGGCAATTAAACCACTATTCATTGAGAGATGAGAACAAAATAGGACAGAGGATCGAAAGATAGTTCTGAAAAGGCCCCAATGAAACGACTAGCCAGCCTCTGATCTTCTCATCCAGTAAGCGTAAGAAATGTGGGAGCCCAGGGTGTGCCCAGACACTAGGTCACTGCTTCTTTGATCTTTAGGAAACACCCTCTCCCTTCCCAACCTTGTTTACTTCCACCTCTGCCTCTTGATAGAGAATGGGATGGGGACAGAACATGAGGCATTGAGAACTCCAGGAAATATCCTCCCTTCCCCTCTGCAGGCATCTTTGATGCACTTTCCTCTCATTCCATTTCTCTTTACATTGTGGATATGGCAAGTTCTTTCACAAGATAAAGAAGAGCAGATACAGAGGTACCTTGACTCAGTGGTTAATTGATCTGGGTCTCCTGAGGACAGTATGTTCTGTCCCAGTTCCAGTTCGTCTGACAAAGGTTACTGTTTACTGGATGCTTTCTCTGTGTGAGCACCATTACGTATGGTGCATCTATGCTCTTGCTTATCCTTTTAAACAACTCTGAAAGGAAATCAATCCTCATCCCCACTTCTCACAGGAGAAGTCAAACTTGGAGAGGATAAGGAGTGCAGAAAGTCTCCAGAGAATTAACAGGAGGCCTGAAATCCTAATTTAGGGTAACTTGAGGCCCCAAACAGTGGACTCTATTCTCTAGGACACCATTAAATAGAAGACTTTATACCTGACCTCAGGAATCCTGGGGGCTTAGTGGGTCGAGATGCAAAATAGTTGGAAAACCACCAGCTGCTTCTGAGGAGAAAGATGAGGCTTTCTGTGATTCAAAAGAATTACAATTTTGGAATCCCCTAGATTCAGTTCTACCCTGTCACACAGGGTTGCTATGAATCAGAATCCACACAAAGCTTTTTTGAGACCTGCCATTAAGATTCACGACTTGCCCCTGTCTTCCCACCTCCTTCTACCCTCAATGCCTCCACCCCACTGAAATCGTCATCTTTGCTAGAGCAAATGAATCTAGAGCAAACTAAGTCTTTGATTACAGTCAAATAAAAGTTCATCAGAGAGTGGTCTACTAAGGAGTGAAGACCATGACTAGCAGCGCTCGAGGGCTCATGTGCTATGAAGATTCAGAGACTATGTGCAAAGGTTCATTTCATATATCCTTTGAGCCTTTTTATTTAGTATGGTCCTTGCCTTCAAGCCTGTAATTTAGAGGGGTGTGAATTAGTCAGCGTTGACAAGAGAAACAAATCCAGAGAGACTCAAATGTGTGTAAAGAGAGAGTTTTATATAAAGGGTAATTGTACATTAAGAAAACATCCCAATCCACTCAAGTCCAAGCCCATAAGTCTCATCTTAGTCCATAAATCCTCTTCAGACTCATGAAACAGATGCACTGATGCTGAATTCAGGACAATCACAGGCCAGTGGGTAGAAAGTCTTTGGATCCAGTGATGTTGTAGGAATCTCAGTGCTGGTACGGGTCTCTACATGGCTTCTCCAATCTCCTGGACATGGGATCTATCATCTTAGTACCATGTGTCTTGTCAATAGAGCATTGTCTCAGGGAGTGAGAGTGAGAGAGAGAGAGAGAGAGAGAGAGAGAGAGAGAGAGAGAGAGAGATTCCTCCTGCCTTCATCCAAAGAGGAAAATCCGGATTCCCAGAATTCTCAGGAAAAGGCCATGACCACACAGAGGCCTCATTCACTATGACCCTATTGTCAGATTCCACCCCTTTACTCTTAATCCTCTCAAGTCCCAAATTGACACCAGATTATGTAATTACCACAGGTGTATTCAAATAGTGCTGAAGAACATTCACTCTAATTGACTGTATATGGGTTGGGTGAAATCTTGAGCCAGAATCTAAGAGAGTGATAGCTTTTATTTATTAAGCACATACTATATGCAAGGTTCCATCCAAAGAATTTTGTATTGGTTTTCTCATGGTATTCTTTCAACACCTCTGTAAGAAAGGGATTAGTATTCACCTTCTACAGAAGATAGAACTGAGGCACTTGGCAGTTGAGAGACTTGCTCATGACCACCTAGCTAGTGAGCATGGAAGTTTGATTTAATCACAGCTTACCTTGACTACCAATGTTCCATATTACAACATTTCAGAGAAATTATATAATAATATACACAAAATGCTCAGCAAGTATTGGGCACGGTAAATGTTTGCTAGTTATTAATGTTGTTCATAAGAAGTCAGCCTTCTGGAGCCAGGGGGAGAGAGGTTGGATCAAAACCAGTGGAAAAGGGAAGTAAGATGAAGCCTAAAGTGAAGCCATCACTGATATTTAGTCATGAAGGCCAGCAGTGACTAAAATGCCTTGGGGGCAGGAATTCATCTGAAGAGGAGAGAGTCGGGCAGACAAAGTTTGTCAATCAGCAAAGCCTTAGTTCTTAGAGGGATGGTCCACTTCTGAATTCAGGGTAGTGTCTGTTCTCTGGAGCACCTCCCAACCCAATCGTATGGCTTCATATCTGTGGCTCATGAAGAAGGTGAGGTCAAGCTGTAATTAAAAACTCTAAGGCCCGCCTCACTTAAAACTCTGTAAGACACTGAATCATAAGTGTCATTACTACACATGTAGGCAGAAGGCCTGTTGCACTGCAAAGACTCCAGTGCCACTGGGGCATAAGAATTTGCACCCATAGTGGAGAATAGTCAACAAGGTTCTATGGGAGATGTGACATCCTGAAGCAAAGCTGCATCTAGTGAAAGCCTCAGTGGTGTCCACTGAGAGGTGCAAGATGTTGTCCTGTGGTGCTGACTGGTCAAGATCGTCTGTGTGACATTTCTGAAAGGATCCCAGAGGGACCTGGGAGAGGGAAGTGCTTTGTAGAAGTTTGTAATCTGGTTAGACAAGGGTTAAGAAAGGACAGCTACAGTGAGAAAGCTGGGGTCAGGGATGGGGGGTGGCCAGCAGAGGATAAGCTGGTAAGAAGGCCTGACCACTGATGAGATGAAAGAAGACTTGACTACCAGCTTCAAGGACACCAAAGACTGTCAAACTACCAAAGGCATGGCTTAAAGTGTGCTGATGAGTCCTATTTTCTGCCACTTGGGAAGACATCCAACTGGAGGTTCTTTTATTCATTCATTCATTCATTCATTCACTCATTCACTCAAAAAAAGTTCACAGACTGTCGGTCCCATGCGGGCACTGGTCTCCAGGGTAGAACACAGCACTGAGCAAAGCAGATTCCTGCTCCTGTAGAACTTAGAGCAACTAAGTAAGCAAACAAATAACTATCTTGGTTGGAGAAATGTAAAGAGAATGAGAAGTCATGGTTGATGATGTCAGTTTGGGAATCAGTTTGGGATGGTAGCCTACCCAAAAGAGCGTCTGAAACTATGGGTTCCCGCATCCCACCCCTGGGAATTTGGGTTCTTGTGCCATGGCCCAGGAATCTGCATTTTCAACAAAACCTCCCTGGGTGATATTCCTGAGCACAGAGGTTTGGAACCAGCAGAACTCTACTGTTCCTGATCCTGGGCCAATCCACACAAGAGTCCAATCTTTAGAATGAAGCAATTGGACATAGAGATGGTCAGAAGGGCTAACATGTAATTTACTACGTCATTGGGACTTCTTCATACCCCTGTGAAAGTGAAAAAATATAAGCCTCCATCATCTCAAAACATAATTAGTAAGACAACAGACTCTTCCTTGTCCGATTATTGCTCTTCAGGGCGTCTGTTTGCTTTGATTCTGGGTTGGATGCTTACGTTTTTTTGCTTAAAGCACTATAAGGAATAAGACAACAAGTAGTTGATTCAAATTCATAGTAATGCTTATAGGACAGAGTAGAACTATTCCCATAGGGTTTCCAAGGCTGCAAACCTTTCTGGAAGCAAGCTGCCTCATCTTTCTCCCACAGAGTGGGCTGCTGGGTTCAACCAGTTAGCAACGTGATGTGGAATTAATAACCAGTGATAACAAGCTGGCACACACACACAGCACTTTCCTCAGGATGGGCCTTGTTGTGTAACTGCTTGTATAACTTGCACTCCTCCCTTTCTCCCAATTAGCCACAGCTGCCCTGGGCCACGGCACCCTTGGTTACAACCACAAAGTATCTGCGCTTAGGCAATCCCTCTTTAGTTTCAAGGGAGCCACTGTTCATGCCTGTGCCCTCTTGGACCACAGCTCTGAACTAGACAAGAGTGGCATTTGGTTTTCTATAGAGCTTTGCACATTCCAGGCCTCTCACATCATGTTACCAAGAAAAGTCTGACAGGCAAATAGCAACAATTCTTCCCTGACAACTGGTTTTGAGGTCACGCTATCAAGAGAAGCAATGCCTTCTGGCTATGACTGGTTTCCTGAGGGAGAGTGACCAACTCATCCTGTGTTGCCTGAGCCTTGCCTAGGTTCAGCATGGAAGGCCTTGTGTCCCAGGACACAGTCGGTGCTGGGTCAATTATGACTATTGGTCACCTTATGGCTAACAATAAGAGTTGTTCAGCTGCGAACTGGGCAGTTGCCAACAGCTGACAAACCACCGAGCAAACACAATGTTGGAACATTTAACCCTCGGGCCAGAGCTGCAACCTAAATCACAATTAGCATTTATGAGCTGATGAAGGACAGGAGAATGGTTTAGCCTCTGATTTTTAGTACTTGTTCTACAAATTGGTTCAAATTCACACATTTTATTGGTATGTGTTTCCTTCTTCAGCCCTGCCAAACACAATGGAATAATGGGTGATAGAATTAAAGGTCTCACTTCCCAATTCAGCTGTTCTCTGCTCTTGCTTGGGCCTCGTCTACCAAATTTATCGTTTTCTCCCTTCTGTCATTCTATGAAGACAAAAGAAAGGCCACTCCAGCCCAGGCCTAATGTGATGACCTCCTGGGGGCTCAATATTTACACTGAAGCTGTTCACGGATTCTCACAGTCATTCTGGAACATGCACACAGAGACACACACACATAGCTCAGAGACTGTTTCTCTAAATTATCATTCAATTTCTAATTCCTACAGGTTGCAAAGAAACTGTCTTTGAAGATGAACGAGGTTGACTTCTATGAGCCATTTATGGACGAGCCCATTGTCATTCCCGACAAACCTCACACCGAAGAGGATCTTGTGGAGTTCGTGAAAGAACATCAAAGGTGCCTGCCATCACATGGATGGGTTAGGGGTGACTGGGGCTGGGGGAATGGAGGTGATTTTCTCAGTCCTCATGTTGCAGACTTACCAAGAAATGCAGTCTGGAGGTATCATCACAGCAGAACTCATGTCAACTGTAGGTCTTTGTTGTTCCTTAGTAAATCAACCATGAAGATTGCTAAATTTTCTGACCTTGTGCTTGAAGCCATGGTGAAAACACTTCACCCCAGTCAACAAATCCCATCAAAGTCACAGCCAGATATAGGTAGACTTTTTTTTTAATAATAATGTTAATGATTTAGCAACAGCCTCCTTATGCCAAATACCATAGAAAGTGTTTTATCTAATCTTTAACTTTATTGGGTAATTGTTATGATCAGTATCAAAAAGTCAGGTAGTTCTACTGTACACTAGGATCCATGTCAACTCTGTGGCAGTGAATTTGAGTTTTATGGTTTCCATCCTATTGCTCCAATACGAAGTCACTAAGAAGACCCTGCCTGGCAAACTCTCCTAGGAAATATGTCACACTCCACATTTCTTGTCCCATTTGGGTTTGGTTTGGTTTTTGTCATCATCCCAATTTTACAGATTAAGGAATTAGTCTCAGAGAAGTTAACTCACTTATCCAAAGACAAACATTCTCTACCGAGAACTTCCTAGAGGAAAGGGAGTGATTGAAACCATTTAGAGTACCTTTAGGTAATGGGGATAATCTCAGTGGATGGCCTTAATGGTGCATGTCTGAAGTTTGGAGATAGAAACACCAAATCATCAAGGCTTCCCTATCTCTGTAGTCCCCACAATGGAGACCTGCTCTGGACCCTTTAGGGAGGAGTATGTGTACGAAAGGAAATGACATTTGGCCCCATAAGTGAGTTCATGGTATAGCTTCCTATCCATTGTTTGTTATAAACATTATAATCCTTGGCCTGTGAAAGTATTCAAGGAGGGAAGGCCATAGGCTGGCATGGTGGCTGGCGCAGGTCTTTGTGTGAGAAATAGGATGTGGCAGCTTCATCTCCTTGGGGGAGAAGCAGTTCTGAGCAATTCATGTTCCTGGAGTCAAATTTTTATTTCACCATGTGTCCACGCACTCAGGGTGCACAGTCTGCCATGCGGTGGTGCCTGCTAAAGAAAGTTCTCTTTTTTATTTGCAGACCTACTCTGCGTCGCCTGCGCCCAGAGGATATGTTCGAAACATGGGTAAGGAGATAGCAAACCCTTTCAGCTTTCAGGAGGTGACTATGTTCCCCAGGAGAGGTGCCCTTTTGACTAAGTTCTACGTTCAAACCAAGTCTTATTCTGCCGGGGGAATTTGGAATGGCACAGTCATTGAAGCATGGGTGACATCGTGCTCAATTAAAACCCAGTTAGCCGTGGTTCCAACTTGAACCTCTTTGATAATACCCACTCACAAAGTTATTCTATCCCTGAGGTGATTTTCCAAAGTGACTGTTGGCTTCCACTCACTGACCCAAGGCCACACACTAGCAGGAGCTCCAAGTGGGAAGTCATAGAAATCTGAGCTCTAATCTGAAACCTGCCACGTTGTCAGCTCTGTGTCCCACAGTAAGTCCACGGTATGAGCTTTAATATCCCCACCTGAAACCAGGGCTTGGTAAAGACCACAAACATTTGGTCACTTAGTGTCTATGCATTGGGCTGATGGTCAAGAGTCAGCAGTTTGAAAGCAGCAGGCATTTTTGTGTGTGAGTGAAAGACAAGGCTTTCTACTCCTGTAAAGAGTGAGCATCATGGAAATCCACAGGGGCAGTTCTACACTGTCCAACAGAATTGCTGCAAGTCAGCATTGACTCGAATTTGCATTGGGTTTGGAATTCATGGGGGGGGGGGCGGTCAATTCCTGAAGGGTGGCTGCTTTCAAGAATAACTATTCAAGGCACTGAGTGGGTGCTTCTACTTCGGTGTCACTGAACAGTATGTCCAGAGAATCCAATACTCTGAGAAAGAAGCCCTTAAAGATAGCCCACCCCACCTCATACATGCTTCATGCAAAAATCACATGGTCAATAACAATATAACTCTGTGGAGGATTTTCCAAAGCATTCCATTCATCCTTTGGCTTGGCCTTTTCAATCCTTCTATCAAGCAACCTAGAACAAATAGTATTCTCCATCCCACTTTATAGATGGGGGAATGATCATATAACAGACAAGTCTCACTGCCATTGGGTCAACTCTGTTTCATAGAGACCCTACGTAGGGAACTCCACAGTGTAAAGTGTTATGGGGGCCTCATCTTTCTCTTACAGAGTGGCTGATGGATTTTAGCTGTTAACTTTGGGGTTGGCAGCCAAACACTGACCTGACTGTTTCATTAAGTCTTTTTGACTATGTGAACTCAGTTAACTCCTCTAGGATACAAACTTTTCTTTTAGGGACTTAAATTAAGGCCACGTGGAATCTCATCTTCTTAATGTCTATATTGGGTCATGTTGCTGTGGGGCACCATTGGGGGTGGGGGTGAGTAGGAGCAAAAGGGACTGAGAGAGAAGCATTCTTTAAAGCAGTCTGAAGTGAGGGGTGCCAGGATACATGGAGTAACTTGATTCTTGCTTTGTTCCTGGCATGTAACATAGTTGGCAGTCTGAAGGCAGGACAAACATTTCATGACCCTGCAGAACAAATCTTTCAAACTAGAGAAAGAAACTATTTGACAACAACCCAGCAAAATATAAACATATTTTCTTAATGTTTAAACCATTTGAAAAATTCACTTTTAAGAGCTTGTCTTGGATTTTAGGCAATAATGTTTTAAATAATTTTATTGGGGGCTCTTATGGTTATTATAACATTCAGTACATCCTCTGCATCAAGCACATTTGCACACATGTTGCCACATTCATTTCCAAACATTTTCTACTTGAGCCCTTAGTATAAGCTCCTCCTTCCCCCTCCCCTCTTTTTTAATGAATCACTTTATTGGATACTCACACACCTCCCCTCAGGATCCGTACATACATCAATTGTACGCAGGCCTCATTTACACACTTGTTGCATCATCACTATCAAAACTTTCTTCCTCCACCTAGGGCCCCAGTTCCAACTCCCCATATTTCCCTTGCTCCCTCCCCCCATGAACCTTTAATAATTTACAAATTGCTATTGCTTTTTCATATCATACACTGTCCAATGTGTCCCTTCACTCACTTCCCTGTTGGCCTTGCCCCAGAGAGGAGGTTATATGTAGATCCCTGAAATTGGTTCCCCCTTTCTACTCCACCTCTCCACCCTCCCAGTATCCCCACTCCCATCACTAGTCAAGAATCAGTCATCAGGGTTTAAGAACTAAAAATCATAACATTGCATGCTCACTTTCCTCATGTGATCGCTGACGACAAATGTGTGCATAAGCAAATGTGGTGAAGAAAGCTGATGGTGCCTGGCAAAAGATATCGCGTCTGGGGTCTTAAAGGCTTGAGTAAACAAATAGCCATCCAACTCAGAAGCAACAAAGCCCACATGAAAGAAGCACACCAGCCTGTGTGACCATGAGGTGTTGAAGGGATCTGGTGTCAGGTATCAAATAACTAAAATTATATCATTATAAATAGGGGGGGAGTACAGATTGGTGACCCAAAGTCCATCAATAGGTGAAGCAACATCCTCTTACAGAGGGGTTGCAGGAAGGAGAAGAGACAGTTAAAGTACAGTGTAGTAGCAACGAAATATGTATCTTTCCTCTAGTTCTCGAATGCTTCCTCCCACCCACTATCATGCTCCCAGTTCTACCAGACAAATCTGGCTAGAGCAGGGGATGTACACTGGAGTCAGAAACATGGGGGATTTAGGATAGATGTCCCTCAGGCAATAATTTTTAAAAGGTTATAACGGTGCTTAAAAAAATAATAACCCCCCTTAAGAATAACATTCCCTTTTACTTTTTTCTATTTTGAAAAAGTTTTAGACTTAGACAAATAGTCCAAATCATTTCATTGTAATGAATGGTAGCATACAATGAAGATATCATTATATTTTTACCCAGATGTCTCCAAATGATGTTCTTCATATGACTTTTGCTTGCTGGCTCCCCCGCTTCCCCTAGATACAGATATATTTATACTTTTCCCCTTAACTGCTTGAGAATAAGTAGCAGATATAAGTCCACTTTAACCGTAAGTTTTGCTGTTGTTGTTAGGTACCATTGCGTCCATTCCAACAGAAGGCAGCCCAGCACTGAGCAGAAAGAGACGTTGCCATCTTCCATTGTCGCCGTGCTTGAGTCCGTGGTTGCAACCCTTGTATCTCCTGACAGGTCTTCCTCTTTTTTTTGGCCCTCTATGATAGCAAGCGTGATGCCCTTCTCCAGGGACTGGTCTCTCTTGGTAATATGTCCACAGTAAGGGAGACAAACCTTACCTTCCCCACTTCTAAGGAGCAGACCGTTTTGTTCATTCTCGGCACAATCTTTCAATATTCCTCACCACCACCGTCACTGAACGGTATCATTTCTTCTGCAGTCTTCTTTATCCATAACCCAGCTTTCATGTACATATGAAGGCATTGGAAACACCATGACTTGGGCCAGGCACACGTGCGTCCTCAAAAGTGACATCTCTGCTTCGTAACATGTGTAAGCATGTTTGGTCCATTTTCCTAATGCAGTTGTCTTCTCCCATCCCGATGCCACAATTTCCATGTAATCCAGTTTCTCAAATAATTTGCTCAACATAGAGATTGAACACAAATGGTGGAAGGATACAACCCTGAAGCACACCTTTCCTGCTTTTCAACCACACAGCATCCTCTTGTTCTTTAGTGGACTGTCCCTTACTCTGTGCACAGATACCATATGACTGCAAGTAAGAGTTCCAGAATTCCCATGCTTAACAATTTTATCCATAATTTGATATCATCCACATAATGTAATGTTTTGGATTAGTTCATAGAACAGAAGTAAACTGATTTCTGGCATTTTTTTTTTTTTTTTTTTTGCTTTGAGAAAGACACATCTGACATAAGCAATGTTATCTCTTTCTCCATGTCCTCTTCTGATCTGCCTTGAATTTTTGGCAGATCCTTGGTGATGTACTAT